>JAWNZC010000086.1:1227500-1515000 GCA_035771165.1 Paragorgia papillata | reverse complement strand
GTAAGCAATTTAACTCACCATTTTGGACTAAATTTAAGTGGGGCATTTAAAATTTTTTAAAAACTTAAATTTTGTGCCTTTTTCCTCTTTAATTTGATTGGTTAGTTTTACTAAGATATTAAACCTGATTGGTTGTCTTGGTGCAGAGCTTCAATCTGATTGGCTCAAAAATGATGCGATTACAGCTGAAGATGATGCGATTAAAGCTCAAAATAGTGCGATTTGGGAATTAATCGCACTATTTTCAGCCAATCAAATTGCATGAAACACCATTGATTTCAAAATCAATATAATAAAGAGCGAAAGTGTCTCCTCATGGAAAGACGGGCCCACATATTGATTTCTGATCTACTGGTCTCTTGCAGGACATTTCGAAATGACTGCCCGATGGAAATAAAGATATCTGCTAGTATGGTTCTTACCTTCAAGTTACCGACGTAAAGAAGGAACACAATCATGTCTGCGATGAGGTGAGTATCTTCGATCAAATGAAAAGATCACTTTCTCCCAATATTGAGGGCAGTAGAAGTAGAGCATTATATAATATTCATTATATATATATATATATATATATAGTTCAATCTACAGACACGGTGTTTCGCTGTACAACAGCTCATCAGTGTAGCTTGGAACAATCTGAATGAATTTCATCAATTACTTATATATATATATATATATATATATAATTATATGTATAATTATATATATAATTATATATATATATATAATTACAAAGTATGAAGTATGGTTACCTTAAAGTCTTCGCTACCAGAGGTTTCACCTTAATATGGGCGTCCGAAGCGGACAAAATTATGAACACATCAACTTTAATCGAACACACACAATAAACATTCCAACACTCACAATAAATATTTCAACACTCGCTATAAACATTTGAACACTCACAATAAATATTCCAACGCCGCACACACAATTCGAAGTTTCGTGTATGTAATGTCAACACAGACAAAACCAATTTCATCTGACATTCCACAAATTCCGCAGTGCTCACACAAAACATTCGAAGTGTCACACAAAACATTCGAACTTAATCCGCAGGGGGTCATCCATAATTAGCATGTTAATTTATGTTGCCAGTTAATATTTTTACGGGGGGGAAACTATACTGTTACTGCAGTACTGCTTGTTTACGTTTGATGGCGGCCAGGCGATGGCTGCCTAACTTCGAGAATTTTTTTCAATCTTTGGAAGAAACTTTGGTCAGAGCTCTTCGACTACTGAACAGTTGTGATGTCGAGAGCGCTGAGTACTGGCTGACAAGACTTGAGAGTCTTGAAGAAACATTAAATTTGTTTCATGCAAGAATCCAGCAAGCTGATCCGGAGAGGCAAGTGCTGCTTGGACTAATCACAAATTTGTTGCGCGTTGTACGGTTGCTAAAAATTCAGTTTGGCAATACAGCGTTGCGTATCGCTGAACGAGAACAGGCCTCGCACGGTTATCAACACAGTGAACACACTAGCATTGTTCAGCATTCTGGTGAGGTGGGCCGTCCTCACTGTAGAATCACAGTCAGCGAACAACAGCTACGTTTCCTTCACAATAATCTTGGTCTTCGCTGGGCCGATATTGCTCAGTGTCTGGGTGTTTCAGAGAGGACCCTTCGAAGATGGAGGTATCAGTTTGGTTTAATGACTAATGGTAATAATTATAGTACCCTTACCAATCAACAACTCGATGAACATACAAGAGACGTGTTGCAAAGCACTCCTCGTGTAGGACTAAGCTTGCTACGAGGGGCTCTCCGGGCACGAGGATTAAACGTGCAGAGAGAAAGGGTACGAGAATCTATCAACCGAGTGGATCCTCTGTCTCGGACTATTCACCACACGCAGTTTATAACACGACGGACTTACAATGTGCGTTCTCCAAATTCACTCTGGTGAGTAATACTTTTATACAGTAAATCAAGTCAGCAGTGTTGATCACAAATATTTTTTATGCGCCCAAAAATTCGCCTATGAATTATGAATGTTCAGCCCCAGGATGGGAACGGGACACTGACGGCATATTGACTGATTGATGTGTCCCAAGCTCGAGGGATGGGATTTTTTGACATGTAAAATAGTTTTAGTACTATATTTTAGCACTTGATATTCCCCAGGAGGGGTATTTTGACCAAAAAAGCTATATTTTATTGCAGGGAAAATATATTATCCCAATATCCCCATGGGTTGTCCCCCCCTGTTCTCCCACCCCACACCATCCTGGGGCTTACATTGGTTATTACTTTGTGTTTTGCGCACGAATATGCATTAGGGTTAGGGTTAGGATTGATATTAGGGTAAGGATTGGGGTTGGGATCAGGGTTAGGATTAGGGTGTTTTCAGGGTCAGGGTCAAAGAATAACAAATTTATGCGCGAAACACAAAGTAAGCACCCTTACATTGATAGGTGCATAATACTTAAATACAAACTATATTTTGTTTTTAGGCATATTGATGGAAACCATAAATTGATTCAGCCATACAGATTTGTCATACATGGTGCCATTGATGGCTACTCACGATTAGTGGTCTTCCTGAAGGTGTCAGTGAACAACAGAGCTGACACTGTTTTACAACTTTTTAGAGAAGCTGTTTTTACATATAATTTACCATCACGGGTAAGAAGTGACCATGGTCTGGAAAACATTAATGTTGCTAGATTCATGCTGGCTGCACGTGGTTTAAACAGGGGCAGTATTATTACTGGAGCATCAGTTCACAATCAACGAATTGAACGTTTGTGGAGGGATGTTAACTGGGTGGTTGTTAGTCGTTTCTTGAATATATTCCTTTATTTGGAGCATGTGCAATGGCTCGATGCAGATGATGAAATACATCTTATGGCACTTCATGCGACCTACATTCCAATTATCAATCTGGCTATTGAACAGTTTGTGAGTGAATGGAACCACCATCCCATATCAACAGAATCAAATTACAGCCCACAGCAGCTCTGGGTTTTGGGAGTGCTTGATGCCAGAAATTCTACAAGTTGTGCTGTGCAAGACATATTAAGTGGACCCAGTGAAATAGACTCATTTGGTATTGATGAGGAGGAGGGCTACATGGTAGAGGAAGAGAATCAAAGCATTGTGGTACCATCGTGCCCCTATGAATTAACACAAGAACAATATGCAGCCATACAAAATCTTCTGGAAGTTTACCCTGATGATCAGAATGGAACTGTTACATATTTTGCAGTACGAGAATATTTGGAAAGTATATTGTTATGACTTCAAATTTCAAAACCATCTACAGGTGAATCATTAGTTACATGTTAACAGTTAATATGAACTTAACCAAATGCGTGTTTTTTACTGTAGCCATGTTGAGTGTTTCTACTTTGTATAACAATTACTGTCGTGGCAATAGAAGCATTCCTACAGTAAAAATATCATTGCAATATATTCTCAAGTTGACCAATTCATTTGATGAAAATTATTGCTAACTTCCTGTTTTGAATTTGATTGGTTTCTGGGTTTTAACTACCCTGGGTACCTGGGTACCAGAGGCTCTGAGTTTGTGTTTGGGAGAGCGAGAGCCTAGCTGGTCTCACAAGCTTTAATTGTGATAAAATCCAGTTTCCATATCGAAAACAAAGTAACAAACAAGTGTGCCAGACAGCGTGCTTTACTTCCTGTCGAGGACTTTGAACAATTGTAACATAGCAACGTGTGTTTCAAATGTCACTCAACTGTAAGAATAATCAATAGGAAGTAACTCACCAAAGCGAGATTTGAAGCTCGCGAGACCAGAGGCTCTCCCTCTCCCAAACACAAACTCAGAGCTTCTGGTATCCAGGGTAGTTTTTAACCAACCAATAAGAAACAGGATTATTTGCCAAACATCATGAATCAAATTCAAAAAAGAATTCAAAACAGGAAGTTGTCAACGAATCTTATCAAATGAATTGTTCAACTTGAGGAATATATTGCACAATATTTTACGGAACACTTCTATTGCCACAACAGTAATAAATATTACTAATTAGAATTTAATCTCACTCATATCACAAAATAAATAACTACCAGAAGTCAGACTCACATGAAAACTTGTCCCTTTTTTCTCAATGAACTTTATGCCACCCTACACCAACCTGGTAAGTTCAACCAGCACTTTTGACAGTTTGGCATACAATTTGCCAATGGATGGCATAAGATGATGAGTTACGGTGACACAATGATGACGATTGAGATACTGGGAGGGTAAAAAGTGCTGGTGGAACTACCAGGATGGTGTAGAATAGCTAGGTTTGACATGCACAAGGCGACATGTGTAAGGAATATGCCTACATCAAAGGTACTGACAGAGTTGGACTTTTGGTTGTTCTTTATTCTGTGCTCATAATTATTTAGAAATTAACACTGTTTACTTTAACTGATGCCACCAAACTTGATGTCAACTTGTTGAATGGTTTGTGAATTTTAGAATGGCACATAAATACTGCACTCATTTAGTTTTAGCTCTAGCTGAGAAGCCTGAAGCCAATGGGATGAAAGCTCAGCTATAAGTATAATTATTTTGAATAATCAACAATAATAATTTGAATTCCACCATGAAAGACTACAAAACAATTGTCAATTTATGATAGGAAGAAAGTGTATTTTTTCTTTGTGCAATGGAAATTTCAAACAAATTAAGAAATCAAAGTAAGTCGAACAGTTGACCTACTGTAGTTCACCATATAACAAATCTTACAACTACAAAATTTAATCTGAACAATTACAATACAATCATGTATTTGTACTTGTGGTGGCACTTTATTGTTTCAGGGTCAGTGTACAGTAAATGTGTTGTTTTTTTACATTTTCCCAAAGCCACATTTCCCATATGCAATGGCTTTATCCATCATTTTGAGAAACTCATTGTAACTCTTGTGGATGGTTGGTAATGAAAGCACCATTGGGCATGTGTTAGCTTCTGGTAATGGCTTCAATGGATCTGTTTCCAGGAATGTAACAGTTAACTTAGTTGATATATCCATGGGAAGTGTAGGATAACCTGTCCAAAACTGCAGAAGATCACTTAGTTTCTCTTGACTGCTATCATCTACAGTAAAATCAAGTAATTAAGAAAAAAATGACTTGTAAGAATATAGAAAAATAGTAACCATATATTGAGCATGCAAAAAAAAACTATTTCAAGACAGCATTATTAACAAATGTAAATAAACCCAAAGTCTACTGGGACCACTTGAATGAACTAGTCAAAGGAAAAATTATTTTCCCAGTGGATCTCTAACAACGGCATGGCATTAAACGTCACCAAAACGGAAACAATGGTTATAGCAACGAAACAAAAGTTAGCTCGAATACACGGTGAAAGAATTCAAGTTAACATTAATGGAGAAATGATCAAGAATACAATTAAATACAAGCTTCTGGGACTTGTGTTAGACGAGAGTCTAGACTGGAACTTACATATGATTTGCAAAAAACGTTTCCAAACGCATAGCTTAAATTATTAAAATCCATAAAGAGCTACCTGCCATTAAAGCCTTGATACAACCAATAATAGATTATGCACGTGTTGTTTGGGGCAATACAACTAAATCCAACATTGATCGAGTTATCAGACTCCAGAAATATGTAGCAAGAGTAACTTTAGATATAAAATATCCTAAACAAGTGCCTTCAACAAACCTGTTCGAAAAACTAAAATGGATGACTATCCCTTTTTGTTTTCTTATGTAAATAGTATATTTTTATAAGTTTTATTGTATAGTATATTATGTATATTTATAAGTGTAATTGAGGACCACCCTCATTAACCATTTGTGTTAGATTGGTGTTACCCTCAATAAATATAGTTATTCATTCATTCATTCATTCATTCATGGTCTATCAATGAAAATAATAATGAATACAAAAACCACATTAATTTTATTTGTTTACAGCTGTCTCCCCTACTTATGCAGGAGTTGGTCGGTGGCTCCCCACATTAGTTTTCCTTTCTTTTCTTTTCTTTCTCTCCACTTCTCACACAAATAATGGATACAACAATTAAAAACTACTGTACATGTACAGTAGGTACATACAAGTCAAGACTGTAATAAAATTAGTTAACATACAATCGTTATCTGAGGATCAAAATGATTTCTGAAAGAAAAACTAGTGACTACAGCTATTACAGACAAAAATAAGTTCACCATACCATCTCTAACACTTAATTCTTTCATATATCTCTCAAAAAGGATTTGAGTTTCATGGTTTAGTGCAACATCAGCCATTTCATAAATGATGTGGGAGGCCAGTGCTGTTGCATCAACTGCTTCTGATGTTGCTCCAGGGAAGAATGTTTCTCTTAGCACAGGCCACTTTACCAGCAGGTCAAGTGGTGTGATCCCCATCACTTTCACACTTTGTAGTCCTTTTCGCATGTCATCCAGTGCTGCCACTCTTTTAGTGATGACTTCATACAGCAGACAGCATTCATAAGCAAGGTGCTTTCTTCCTGCAGTTATGCTAATATGAGGGAAACCAGCAGACACAAGAAGCTCACTTATGTCAAGTGGGCTGTCTGGTGAGGTGAATTCACTCAGCTTTGCATCTGTACAGTGAACAAGCTGTTGGGAAAAGAACTTTCTCTAAGATTTACAAGTACTGTATCTAAGATTTACAGCAGCTAAGATTTACAAGTATCGTATCTTTCTTGTGGTTCCATTGGCTTCTCAGTGAGAGATACCAATGTTTCCTATATATTGATTTGAGATTTTTAATTTATAGTTGATGTTGTGCGATTTTCACAAGGGAGATACACTGGATATTAAAGATCATGATCAGAGCAAAGGCCAAACAAAAATCTTTTCAATTGCTTTGTGCTACCATAAATCCATAATGATAATGTAGTCAGTTGTCTGTGTTATAACCCTTTAAAACCTGAAGACAAGTCTTTAGCATTTTATCTGGCCAACATCAGATGATTTTATTCAGCACAGGGAGAGGTCCAGGCCTCAAAGGGTTAATTAATTAACACTTGAGGCCTGGACCGCCCTGTACTGAATAAAATCGTTTGGCATTAGCCAGCATAAAATACTAAAGAGTATGAAAGACTCGTTGTCAGGTTTCAAAGTGTTAATGAAATCCTGCCCAAGTGCCCTGCAGTTCAACTACTCATTAATAATTCATGAAGAAAATTCAAAAGAAAGTAATGTTTAATCAGGTGTTGTAAATCCAATACAGCATTGATTAATAAAACATCAATGCTGTATCAGATTTGTAGCCTACTAATTTGGACCCATTGGCTTAAATCGAGCTTTTTCTTAATTTGTTTAAATAATTTGTTTTTGCCTTTTCTACAGTATTAAAGTGAAAGTAATTCATGATATAAACTCATCTGCATTTGCATCTATCTAAACTGTTGTACGGGATTTACAACAGCTCACCATTGTAAATGCTCTTATTATATGCATGACAAAATTACTAAATTCTGATTGGTTGAGAGGAGTACAATTATTTTATTACTGCAGTACAATTAATGAAAATAGAGAAGGCCCTGGGAACGATGTTGACAATAATTCAAAATGGTGGCCAATTCTGCAATGGAAAGTTTTCACATTTCCAACGACTTGTGGTACACTCATGAACTAAAAATTCCATGTAAATATTTTGAAATGAGTACAGAGAACACCCAGAGTAAAAATGTTTATTGTCAAGTAATGAAACAAGATGTTTTTAAAGGCGTGAGTGAGTACGAAGCTTTCATGTCATAATTTTGTCATGCATTTAATAAATGAGTAATCATGATTTTGCTCGTACAATTAAGGATTTACACTACTCGTGATATTTGAAAATTATGCCAAATTGCACTTGCCTAATGGCTTGTGCAATTTTGGCAAAATTTCCAAATATCACTTGTAGTGTAAATCCTTAATTGTATTTGCTATCATATGATTACGGATTACCTATACATACAGTTCAGCCACTTATATTGTATCTGTTACATATACAGCAAGTTTATTATTAGATTATTTGAAGATCATTATGAAGTGATTGGCCCGAAGTGATCTTAAGCTAGCTGTCATAAAACTGTATCCTATCTAAAATAATTCTTAACCTTACAGGAATTTAGGCTAAAAAAATTTAGGAAATATCGTTACAGAGAGTTTTCATTCATAACGCTCTTATAATCTACATACCTGATTTAATTTCTCTTGAAATACTGGATCTGGAAGATCATCCAAAGTGATGTGCTCCACACAGGCATCACGGCTGCCACTTATTAGGTAGGCAATAACTGCTGGAGATAACCCTCCCATTCCAGTGCATTTATTTATGACTGAGTGCGAGATCATCTTACCAACCAGAGTGAATAGACCCCCAGAGAGAATATCGTAGTTATGTATTGGCACCAGATGACCACTTGTACCTTCAAACAAATCAAATGATCCAATTGACTTCTGCAAGCGCTGCATCAAGAGGTGAAAATATTCTCTTGTCACTCCTCCAGCATCTAGGCCAGGCTCATCTGCAAATGAGACGTTCAGGGGCCTTGTGATGTCGAATGAAGGATGTTTGTATTTCCTGGCTGCTTGTTGGAGTATGTCTTTGTTCCTATCAAGGTAGATATCCAACTCTTGTCCAAATGGGTTAACAGCAGCAGAAATAAACCTTTGAAGCGACTGTGAAGCGCCACTGTCATTTTGAAATAATGTACTTGCCAGTGAAGTATCCCATAACGGATCATCTTCTGAATCTTCATAATTGTCACCCTCATTTGTACTGGTATCCACCTCTGGTTCTATTGAATAAGAGAATTCAAGGCAAGTTCATTTTATAACTATAGAGAGCACTAGATCAGAACCATCCTAATAAAAATTAATAGCCTGTTCCCTTCTAAACTGGCACTGGAAACAATCCTGGCCAATACTTCTTAGGATGTAAATTAAATCTACCATTAGTGGATAATTTAGTCAAATACAGTAAACTGTATGTTGCAACTCTTTTGGCCAAGACTCATTAGGCCTCATTCTCTTTTGAATGAAATCATTTGGTATATATACAGTAGCTATACATACACTACATGTAAGCGAAAATATAAATATAGACCAACAAATTAATTATTATATAGTCACCATGTGTAATGATTGTATTTGTTTGTTTGTGTCCTGGTCATGACATTAAACTGTATCCACCTGCTGCCTTAATTGCAGGTATTGCCTTCTTGGGCTTAAGGCTAAGAGTCTTCCCCTGACTGAAAAGGTTGACACCACTGACCAGGAAGGTCATCTAGTCATAAAAAATTCAGCCTCAAAAAAGTACTTGTATGGTATAGTTAAGAAATGGCCATCTCCCCTCATTAAAACTCAAGATGGGTAACTCCATGAAAGATGGCAAAGCATTTGATGTACTAATTATGTATATATATATATATATATATATATTGTATAACTTCTGACTCTGGACCTCGACCTGGTTTGTGCACATCTTTCATTTACCAGTACAGTACTACTTTCTGCAGCTTCAGGTGTGTATATTGTGCATGCTGAATTTAATTACTAGGCAGCAATTAGCTTTTGTTTATCAAAATTTCATTAAAATAATATATTCATGAACAAATTTCATGAAATTTTCATGAATAGTAAGTTCATGAAATAATCAATAGTTCTATGAATATTCATACTATTGTTTCCAGTAAACTGCGAAACAACCATTTCTTACATTGTCACGTGATACGATTTTCTCATGCTTGAAATTTGACATGAAGTGGTCACACCTTGATTGTTATTTGTTTACTCACAACCATCTTGACATGAGCAGAGCATCGAAACATAACTCAACAAAAGCTCATGCGTCTTCCAAAAGATGAACAAATGTATTTTCATCATCCAGATACTGTAATTGAAGTTGTTCTTCATTTAAATACCTGAAGCGACTCATTTTGACTGTTGAGTCGCTTAGCCAGAGCCGTTGTTTTCACATGAAAAGACACAACAGTATGACCATGTGACGGTTTTTTGAAAGCTTCAAACTACCCAACTGCCTTCTTCCAGTGGCTATTTGAAAACAGGGTGTTTGCGGTATACTGGGAACAATAGTAAGTTAATAAATATTCATGAACGATACAACATAATGAACAGAAAGTTCATGAACTAATTTATTTGTTGTTCATCAAACTTCATGAACCTTTCATGAAATACATTCATGAATAATTATAGTTCATACTCATGAACTACATGTTTCATTTTTGAACTGAGCATGAACTATTCATGAATGGATATGAACATTCATGAACGACCCATGAAAGTTCATCAATTCGTGAACAAATTTTTGCCAGGGGAGTTGACAGTAAAGCCAGAGTTTTACAATTCTCCTTTTCACAGCTATACTGGTCCTGTAATTCACAACAGTACCGTATTTATACCTGGCAATGGGGGTGGTTGTAAAACTCAGGTTCTATGGTATGTTTAAATATGGTATGTTGCTACAGTATCATTAAACTGACAGAACTAGAAAAACTTTTCCTGAAAGTACTAGTACCTGATACACCAAGTATAGCATTGATGGCCTCTTGCACATTCATGTTGGAAGCTATTAGGCTCTCTGAAATTTTTCCATGGTCCAAATATGGAAACATCTCACTTATCATTTCTATCTTACTTGCACTTGGATGACATATTATGTCAAACGTTGGTTGCACTTTTGTTGATGACAAGGTTGATGCAACAGCTGTATCTCTTGCAGGTGGCAATGCTCTAGGAGTAGAGAACAAATGTTCCATGTTACCAGTTATAGCATGGGAGGATGCCTTGGTAGATGTAGAAACCAAATGTTTAGCTGAATGTTGATTGGACAAGCTTTGCTGAGGAGTTGAAGAGCTGTGTGGGTTTTCTGCCATGTAGTTTCTTATATCTGAGGATGTTGCTGAAATATTTTTGGGGCTCACCTCATCCTCACTAGAACTGCAGTCAACAATCTGTGAATTAAGAAAAAGTAAAAAAAAAAAACACAAACAAGTATTAAATTTTTTATACTGAAAAATGTGAAGCAGAAGGCATTTTTTATGTTTAACTTTTTTGGCTGAACAAAGTATTTTTTAAGGGGCAAAGCACTGATTTATAAATCACATACACCAGGAAAAAATCAGGACAACGAGAAAAGTCACGGTAGATAAAAAAATCATATAATATCATTAAAAATACAAAGAAGATCTGAAAAAACCCGCAGAAAAATAAAAAATCAAGAAAAAATCACAAAAAAAACCTCTCGTGCACCTTTCTGCGTGCGACTGAACTGATGCGCTCCTAGGCCATTTATTACCTGTATATTTTCACAAGATCGAATGTACACCGGTCCATTTCCTGTGATATGTTTAAGGACTTTTCCTGTTACTTTCTGTTCAGATGGCAAATTGACGGGAACAACTGATGTTCCTGACGCCTTCACAAACTCAAAGCTGCAATTTGATTTATGAAAGCCAGCAGTTAGCAAAAACAGTTCGTCAAACAATGTTCAAAACCATAATTAAAATTATAAAGAGTACTACAAAATTACCTAGTTTCAATCTTTAATGCGGTTGAGAACAACTGCATAATTTTCTGGCGAAGTATCTTCTCGTCCCACCTCTTGTCGAACGTGAATGCATCAATATAAAACCCGTCATTTTGCAATTGTGCTTTAGCTTCACGCCTTGGAACCTTGTCGCAAGTTGCATCTGGCAATAGACAGACGTCTTTGAGAAACAATTCGTTCCTGTCTGAAGACGATTTACCACTATTCTCGCCGCGATCCTTTGAGCAACCTTGTCCTCGACGTCGGGAACTGCTTTGTCGACGTGGTCTGATTGGCCCTGGTCTTCCTTGCAAGCCATAGTTTACCATAGGATTAAACGGCACAGTTTGACTTGGAGTAATTGGTAAATCACTTCTATAAATCTGACTTGTGTTTGAAACTGCAGTCGAAGACGAAGGTTGAGAAGCGTTACCGTTTATAGGTGCATTCCTATGGTGTCACATCTCCGCCAATATTCAAGTTTATCACATGCAACATGTTTGTGTCATTGAAGATAGATCGGGCGTTGTAGTTGTCGTTTTCAACGTACTGGTATCGGACATTGGACATATTTCCGACGTTCAAGTTCGCATTTTCAACATCTTTCCGTCATTGAAGATGGATTAGACATTGAAGATAGATTAGACATTGAAGATAGATTAGACATTGAAGATAGATTAGACATTGAAGATAG
This sequence comes from Paragorgia papillata, assembly GCA_035771165.1. Classification (NCBI taxonomy): domain Eukaryota; kingdom Metazoa; phylum Cnidaria; class Anthozoa; order Scleralcyonacea; family Coralliidae; genus Paragorgia; species Paragorgia papillata. Next base: position 1,502,809 of record JAWNZC010000086.1, on the reverse strand, counting down.
ATTAATAGACATTAATGTAGTTATCGTTTTCAACATACACTGCCATCAGACATTGAACATAGTTTCGACGTTCAAGTTCGCATTTTCAACAACCACTTGACATTCAACACCCAATTAATGTTCAATGTCGCAGATTTGTTGAAAATGCGAACTTCAATATTGGCGGACATAATTCAGTTGTAAAATTTCCGCCAATATTAATTAAGGTTTTACTCGGTACCAGGACGTGACAGCGTGAAATCGTCGATCTTCGAAATCGAATGACAATGGCGATTTACAATCCCAATGGTGAGATTGTCCCAGCATCTATAGCTGAAGTTGACGGTCTTGTTGATGTATTACACATTCTACAAGACCTGACATCCAGATTAGACCATATAACTAACCCAGAAGATGCCGGTGGGTTAATACCGAGGATCGATGTGTTTAAGAGAATGCTTGTAAATCTTGGTGTCGATGATTTTACTTTGGCAATAGTGGATCGTGCTTATGGTGCTTTGGCTGACTATGAAAGGCGCTTTTTAACGTCAAATATGCATCAATCCCATCCAACTCTTGTATGTTATGGTACGCGCGGTAGACCTTCGTTTGAAGTACATCAGGGGCAAGTAAACTATCTGTTGGAACAAGGCTTTAAAGTCACAGAAATTAGCAGCATGCTTGGGGTCAGTAAAAGGACGTTGGAGAGAAGGATGACTTCATGGGATCTAAGTGTTTCAGGTGAGTTTACTGTATTATTAGGTTGTTCAATTATTCAATTGACAATAGTTAATATTTAGCGATTAAATACTTATTTTATTAAATGGTTATGTCATTGGAAACCCCCCACCCCCCACCCCGGGGAAACATGGGGCATTAGATTTAAAAAAAAATAGAACAAAATTGCCCTACCTAGAAGCTAAAACCCTGAAACTAAAAGTAATAGAGTACTTAGAATTACATTTTATTTCATGTATATTTCCTGTATGCATTCTCAATAGGCATACCCATTTTCATGTTATACTGAAAACTTTTGAAAAAGCCATTGCACTTTGTGAAATGTACTTCTCACTTTATAATAAAATGTTGACACATCATAGATGTAAACACATAGATGTAAAATGGTCTCATCAGCTTTTAATTTCTTAACCCTTTCACTCCCAAATACAGAATTTTCCGTACTTTATTATTTTACTCTGTCTAATGCCAGACAATTTTACTCATCAATGAGAGAGCTCCTGGAAAGTTGGAAGTGAAAGGGTTAAGACTTTAACAGAGTTTAATTGAAGTGGATTTTCAAAAGATAAACATAACTTTAATACATCTAACAGAAATGCTGCCTTTTGCTTCAGAAAGCTAATAGGACAAAATAAACATATTTTGGGAAATTTAATTACGGTAACCTATTAATGTTAATTTAACATAGTATAAAATTGTATAAAGTACACCAAAGTACAATATACTGGAAGAGTGGAAGTAACTCGATCCAGGCCCACAAAAGGATATGGGGATGAGAATGAGATCATAGATATTTACAGCGTTTTCCACTGGTTTTAATACTTGTGACCAGTCTCCTTTCTGTCCATATGACATGTGGCTTAAATTTGAACCCAAATGTACCTGACTTTCCACTGTGTCACTTGGTGATCATATTTGGACAATGCCCAAACTGCACTGCCCTGACCCGAGGGAGGTTTGACAAGCAAATCCCCAACCATTTCCCACATATGCCCCATGTCTTCCCTACAAGACAATGATACAGAAATAATAATGAATGATATTAATACTGTATCTGTGATGTTAATATGTGAGTAAAATCCAACTGCAATCCCCCCCCAGGATATGACTTGAGTCCCCAATAGATGGGGCCCCCATATTATCCAAGCTTGCACATGTACATACTGTACACCACTTGTAACAATAAAGAATAAAATTTAATAATAATACTTGACAATAAATAGCTATAAATAAAAGCACAACACAAAAGTTGACTCGAGCGGGATTTGATTAATCATGAAAATATTTCTTTATGTTTCTCTGAGGATGATTCTGTAATAAAAGCACAATGGGCTTATGTACCGTGTAAGAACTCACCAGCTGCGTCACAACTAGCGACACGTCACGATTCAATCAATTCAATCAACTAGTAAAGTGTTGAAGCCGCCTGTGGTTTGCGGTTATATACTTTCCTACGTTGACAGGTCGACAGGTTTAATGTTCAGTTGCGCTTTCTATGCCGACAGGTCGACAGGTTTAATATTTTGAACTTTCTATGTCGACAGGTCGACAGGTTAATATTTTTCACTTTTCTTAGTCGACAGGTCGACAGGTTTTATGTTCAGTTGCGCTTTCTATGTCGACAGGTCGACAGGTTTAGTGTTTTGAGCTTTCTATGTCGACAGGTCGACAGGTTAATATTTTTCACTTTTCTTAGTCGACAGGTCGACAGGTTTAATGTTCAGTTGCGCTTTCTATGTCGACAGGTCGACAGGTTTAGTGTTTTAAGCTTTCTATGTCGACAGGTCGACGGGTTAATATTTTGCGCTTTTCTTTGTCGACTGGTTTATTTTTGCGACTAAAGCAAACATGTTTTTTACGTTATTTGAGTGTAAATGAATGATTCTGCTGGATAGAAACTTGCTTATTGTATCAAAAATTATTTATGAAAGAAATACCGCATTAGCGCGTGAAGCACCCTATAAAACATCTTATTTCTTGCATTCAGTGGCGTGCGGTCATGTAAGCGTAGGCAAGCGCCGCTTGCCTAAACATTTTTACTGAGTAAAAAATTTCTGGACCAATCTCTGAACAAAGTCGGTCTCTCAAGGACTCAAACTAAATCTTCTGCCTTCACCAACGGAACACTGTTTATACGCGATTTTAATGTCGTGGTTGCATAACACTTGTTAGTGTTTGCGTGACTGTTCTAGATGTTTTGTCTAGAAAGAGTCAAGTGGATTAAGAAGACTTATCTTGATACACCCTGCTTAAGAGTTTAGATTATTTCTTGATTATTAATCAAGGCAAGGGCCGCTTGCCTTCAGAGCTTAAAATGAACGATTTTGCGCATGCGCTAATTTAGGTTTGGCCCAATTGGACGAATATAGAGCAAAAGCAAGCGGCGCTTCTAAGGGACACCGCTTGATAGTTGATTGGCCAACACACACGTGTGCTACAATGAGCTTGCCTCTGGGCCCTTACTCCTTTAGGAATGCCACGCATGCAAAACAGCATAAGTCGGGTTTTCAATTTCAAACAGGCCAGATGCAAATTATATAGGCGCCAAGGCGCGTTGTTTTAAACCACACACATTGTACATCGTTCAAAATTCAGAAATGAAGTTATGAAGGGCAAGTACTCGTTGGTGATATTGTTGGTGAACCGTGAATTGCGCAGCAACAAAAAGGTAGTGTACCTTCATATAAAACTAGTTACAGCAGTTGCAGGTGATTCGCGCCCACAGGATATAAAAGTTCTTAGTGACGATAGTTGTTTTTGACATAAAGGAGTGGTTACCAAATCACGTGTTTAAAACAATATTTAGTATATATTATCTGATTAAACAGCCTATTCCTATTTATATCTCACTAATATTGGTTTAAAACGGTTTTGATGTTCTTTCGGACATCGGTGGTGTCGGTGGTTTTGTTATTTTGCGTGATTTCCTAATCACTCCTTTATGTCAAAAACAACTATCCGCGCCAAGAACTTTTACATCCGGTGGGCGCGAATCACCTGAAACTGCTGTAATTCACTTATTTGTAGCATGCGAATTGCATGAACTATATTTAGTCTACATAAATATTCAAATGCGCGCAAACATGCGGTATGACTATATATATATATGATTGACTTATTGTGCAATTCTGTCTGATAATATTTAATCTAGAGTAGAAGACTAGAAGATGCAAAACACGTTTTGCTGTGGATTATAAGTTGCATTGTCATTTAATTGCCTTCGTTTTTTCCGAATTACTTTAAGAACAAATATGCAACATATGAACATATAATATACATTCAACCAAAGATATATGCCACATTAACGTCTAAAACAAAACACAACACGACAAGTTCTTGTTAAACTATAGAATCCCAACTGGGGTTAAGGTTACTGCCTAACGTGACTTTTATACTTTTATTTGATTGAGTTTAGCTGAATATCAAATAATTTGCAAATATATCATAAAAATAAATAAAAATACGAACAATTATTATGCCAGTGGTAAACAGGGAAGTGTTGTCGTTACGTTGTACTTTGACACGCAATTCTTAATCCACTTAATTCCTTTGACACTTGAAAAGAAAAGGCAGATTCGTAGCCAAAGCTGTGTGAATTTTCCATGCTTAAACTCCCTTCTGTAAAAAAAATCTATAATATATGCGAATAAACAGTAGCTTAGCAAGTAAAAAGGCAATACATGTTTGTACACATTGTCTGTGCTCCTTGTCAGTTCTCTTAGTTGTGCCCGGTAGTGCCGAACTTTGAAGTGAAACATTGATTGATATGTTTCATTAACAGTAAAACAAAGTTCAATTCACTTTAATCAAAGACACAAACAAGTTACTTGTTCTATTTTCAAACAAACGATGAATTGTTAATTATAATACTTGGTGTATAAGTTAACGCAAACTAATACTATATACTTTCACATGTAATGTGTATCGGTCGAGTGAGTACAAGATTTTTTTGGTATACGTAAGCGCTGGAAACGAAGACAATAGACGAGTTACTTTTTGGCAATCCCTCTTTTCACAGATTCGAATTTTATCCACGGCCTAAGGTACGTACAATTGTTATATCACGTTTAACGTGCTATATACTTTATCCACCGTAATATTTGGGTATAAAACATTGTAAATTAATCGTCGCTAATAATTGTCTCGTGCAGTAACATAAACTTTAGGTTAGGCGCAATGCTAGACATCGATCGTGCATGTTCGTGCTTTTTAATACATTGCATGTGGGTGTGTTGCAGTGACATAAATGTTTTTAAATAAGGAACACGTTATATTTTGTTTTTCACAGTAATTAAGTAAGTAATGCGGGAAAACAATGAATTCGTCACGTTTCGTGACCAAAAACGTAAAACATCGCGTCTTCTGTGTACCATGAAACGCTTGATGGTCTTATGACACCATAAACAAAAATCTCGTGTCTCCGGATTTATAAAGGTCCGTCTTTGTTGTAGATGCACGGATTACGTCCTTTTTGCATAGAGCACCTTTATTCTTAGATGTTTTAGTTTAGCTATGAATCGTTATTGATATTGACTAAGAACGTAATTATGAAATAAAATAGATATTTTTAAAGAAGAGTTTTAGCATGGAAAATTCACACAGCTTGGCTAATAAGAATCTGCCTTTTCTTTGCAAGTGTCAAAGGAATTAAGTGAATTAAGAATTGCGTGTCAAAGTACAAAGTAAAGAGAACACTTTCCTGTTCACCATTGGCATTGATATGATCGATAATTGTTCCCATTTTTATTTCTATGATATATTTGCTATACAGTCGAACCTCTATTAACGGAGACCTCTATTAAGCGGCAAACACCTATCTAAAGTCCCGACAATTATTTCAGTTAATAAAATCCTATAGTTGTATAAACCTCTATTAAGCGGACACCTCTATTAAGCGGACACGTGGAGTAGAAGATTAACGTTTTCTTTCAACAATAATAATTTTACAAGGCATGCCGATAATCTAAGGCGACATATAGTCTCACTAATATAATGTTGCTATTTTTTATTCTTTCCTTATAATAGCCTGCGTAGCAGACGGTCGTTTGGGAGGAGGGGGTTTTGAGGGAGGCCGAAAGCCAGAGAGGCGGGAAACGTTCAAGGCAGAAAACCCTTTCCGCCTCGCGGGTTTCCCGCCTCTCTGGCTTTCGGCCTCCCTCTAAACCCCCGGCCCTCCCCCCTTTTACATTTTACATGGTTTGTGTTTTTTGGGAATCATGCAAAATTAAAAACGGCCTATCTGAAGATACGGAAAGGGGGTGTATTTGTAGAGTTAAGTGTTAAAGTAGCCGGCTGCGTGCAGACTTCACACGGAAACGGGTATGCGGAAACCTGCACGCAGGCCAGTGTTAAAGTGGGTCTAAGGTGGGCTTAGTCAGTCTAAGACCGGGGCCAAACGTCGAACTTTTCATGAGTTGGAGTTAGTCCAAATGAACTTAAACAAAAGATCGTCGTTTGGCTCGGGCCTTAGTTAGGTGGGTTAAGTGTAAATTGGGTCTACACCGCGGCGTCGGCTTGGAATTGTATTAAACCACTTTGAGTCGGCACTCTAATTTGGCTATACCTATAGGCTATACCATGATAGTTTTCCAGCAAGCTTGATTATTTCGCCTGTGAGAAAAAATTACTTCCCGTAAAGACCGAGAAAATGACGTCAATAAGAAATGTATTATAATAGGATTTTTCGTTCATTTCTTATGCGAGAACTACAGTTTGTCATCAGATTTTGCCTAGTTCCTTCGCTTCATGTCCACATCAGTTCGGCATTAGTTATGATACATACTTTATATTATTCGGCTTTTACAAACTATACACCAACGCATATCGTCCGAATTATTTCAATAAAAATACATGTCTTTTACACAATGTTATAAATTCCTGATGCTTTTGTTGTAACTCTCATCAACTACTATGCACCTGCACCTTGCTAAGATTAGTGTACGTTTTCTAGAACTAATTCAAAATATAATTCGTGTTTTCGCCAACCTCCAAAGTACCAATAATAATAATAATAATACTAATGATAATAATGATAATAAATAATAATAATATTAATAATATTAATAATAATAATAATAATAATAATAATAATAATAATAATAATAATGATAATATTAATAATAATAATAATAATAATAATAATAATAATAATAATAATAATAATAATAATAATAATAATAATAATAATAATAATAATAATAATAATAATAATAATAATAATAATAATAATAATAATAATAGTACCAATAATGAAACTACGTTAGGATAAAGAACTGTAAATTGTTGGAAACTTAAACTTCCCAGTTTACACTACACTATACTTAACCTTAGCCCTTAGGATATGTCACTTTTTAATTCGCAGAAAACGCCAAATACAGTTTTATAACACTGTTACGCGAAAAAAGTGTTGCCGCCCCCCAAAAAAATAGTTCGCCCTTCGATTGCCCCCCCCCCCCAACTGCGAGGCCTGGCGCCGCCACTGCGATCTACGACTGCAACCTCAACGGCGACGTCCTTCGAAACAAAATAATTGTTCATGCAAAACCAAAAATTAATAGTTTTCAGACCCTAGGGTATAATCAAAACAGCCTCTTTGCTCTATACAAAAATATTCTTAAATATAAGTCAGTACTTCAGTCTCAAAAGAATTTGCGTTTTAGTATCGTATATACAAATACAATTTAAGTTTGATACAATTGTTGTTGAAAACTTATAATATTACTGTCGTATAAGGGTTCCGTATTTGGGTATTTTGCGCGGGAAAGCGGTAACAAATCACGGTTTTATTTGCTACATGTTGGTAATAGACAGACATATTTTCTTCAGATGTCGCAGACCGATAGCGCTAAGCGAGCAAAGACTTCAGTGAAAAACATCGACGAAATATATTCCCAAGCAAAGAAAATCCAATTTCCATGGTCAGACGCGGCTCCGGATAACTTTGTGAATTGGTTGGAAAAATTTTCAAGGGCAAGGAACGTCGTCAAAGAATTCGTTTTGTGGCCATTACTTAGTGCTATCTCCGCTCTTATTTCACCGAAGACGAAGGTTAAGGCATCAAGTCTCTACCCAGAACCGGTAAATATTTACACTCTGTTTCTGGCAGAATCTGGGTCAAATAAGTCGACTGCTTTTAGTTTATCAATCGATCCTATAATTGAATACGTGGAAGAGAAACAGAATACCGTGATTGTTGTTGAAGATAGTTCACGTAATGGGTTGTACGAACACCTCAAAACAACCAAAGGACAGGGACTCTTGGCCAAAGACGAAGCTCATGCATTTTTTCAGAAATTACTTTCATGTAACGGACGCGATAACGGAAAGGAGCTAAACAGTGAACTGATGTGTAAGTTCCACGATGGCAAACCTTGGCTGATGACGAAGGGGAGACATGGTAAACGTGACGGTCCGAAACAAACTGGCGTTGCATTTTGTGGGGCTAGTCAGCCACGCTCCTTCCTTGCGAAAGGCGTTTTTGTTAAAATGTCTAAAGCTGGCGATGGTCTCTTGGAAAGAATACTGATTGCAGCTCCAAAGCCACATCTACTTCCACCTAATCAAGTACAACAATTCATCGACCAACTTGAACTGACACAGTTGACAGAGTTGTCACGTGTATTTGATAATATCTACCATCTACATCAAAGCGAAGAGACCAGGATATACGAACTTTCTGAGGCAGCAAAGACCGTATACAACAATTACTGTGCCCAAGTGTTTGAAGAGCAAAATTTGAAATTCGAGGGAGAGAGGGGAGCTGGTGAAGGTTCTTCTTCTTCAAAGGATACCAAACATGTAATTCGGTTAGCCGTCATCCTTCAAGTATTGTTCCACGGAATTGACAAAGCACTTGGGTCAATATTGCCAAATGTTCCTCTGCCACTTGAAATCAGCCAGGAGAACATGCGCCGAGCAATTGCTACGAACGAATACTCTGTGGATGTGAAAGCAGTGCTGAAAGGTGTAAGTATATCCGATATGTTTTCCTTTTGTTAAAAATATTCGTTCACAACTTTAATATTTGGCCGCTTGGAATTACCTTAAATTTTGTTAAACATGTCTACACCGACAGTCAAAAAATCCATGAACTTACATATGAGCTTCTGTGATAGTATAAATTCATTTTAAATTTCTTAATGATTTCTTAAACGGATCTCATGATTGATTTACATATCTGGTGTTAAATGTTATTTCATTTCCCGTTAGATTCGGTAAAATTCAATTGAAATCCGAAGAAATAATCAATCAGTCACTTGGTAGGGCTTTTATGATTTGCCGAATGTCGAATTTTCGGCCTTTTCTTCTAAACCTTTTGAAACACGACCGCGTCTGTCTGAAGACTGGTACTAGAGTATTTCTGATATCGTAACGGTAACACACTGAGAGAAACCAGTCCATCCACAAGACAAGAAACCAATACTCAAAGTATCCCAAACCTAAACTCAATAATAGTTTCGAATATGAAGTTACTTACATAAAAATGTCACTGTGTTACCGGTAGTACCCATTCTCCTAAAAACGCGGTCGTGTAACAAAAAGTCAACAGAAAAAAAATACCGTAAAGGGGAACTGCACTCAAAATTGTGGGGTTCATATGAAAAGTGGGGTTCATATGAAAGGTCTTACTGACTTAAGATTATTCCCGAAGTTTCACAGTTTCATTCAATTTAATAAAGGAGATATCGCTAACTGAATTTGTAAATTTGTCGATTTTCGGCGCCATTTTGATGCAGACGATGCTTGTCAGCGGCCTCTCAAATTAATATAACTTCACTAAGTGCTTCTTTCTCGACAGTGGTCTACTTTTGAAGGTGATTATATAGTAAATGTTGACTACCACGGGAAGAAAAAGTGGATTTGCCAACACTTGCAAATATGGCAAATTTGGTCAGTGCAAACATGCCGCTAACATTTGCAAGTACGTCAAACATGATGCAAATATTTTGCAAATGTTGCAGATACGAAATTTGCACCGGTGCGAAGTTGCAATTGCCGAATTTGCAATTAACATCGAATTTGCATTATGCAATTGCACTTTTGCGCCGGTTGCAAACTAGTGCAAATTTCACTTTTACTATGTTTGAAAGTTTGCAAATGTGAGCAAATCCATTTTTTTATCCAAATTAGATTAATTATCCTACAAAGAGCGTTGAACGACAACACATTCACTATATAATTACCTTAAAAACACCACTATCGAGAATGACGAGAAAGAAGCACTATAAGTGACGTCATATTTGAGAGCCCGCTGACAAGCCAAAAAAATCGACAAATTTACAACTATCTCCTTTACTAAATTGAATGAAACTCTGAAACATCGGGAATAACCTTAAGTAAGTAAGACCGTTCAGTCATATGAACCCCACTTGTATTTTGAGTGCAGTTCCCCTCTTTGATCATGCGCCTTAACCTCTAATTATATATTTTTCAATTTTTCAATGTTAGATGATAAATAATCTTTCGTAAGAAAAAATACCTCAAAAGGTTTAGTTCCCTTTACATATGGCTGTGATGATGTTGAAGTTACGGTAATATCACTTTCGTTTTCAACGGATAAATATCCCGCTGCATTGACAATTAAAAAGTATAAAAGATAAAGTACAATTCAGTGTACAACTGTATTTCTGCCTGTTTGACTTCAATTACGCTTCTATAAGCCCGATAACAATTCATCGAAAGAATAATATGAAGTAACTTGAAATTTAACACTAAGCTACCGATTTCGACGATTTACAAGCAACCAAGTCGAGTATCAGTTCAAATCATATCGCCTTGTATAATGTACTGTACGACTATTCAGTATATGTTCGTAATGTATTGATAAGGTTGTTACACAGAAGTGTCGTTTTGGACTTTTGTCGTTTTGAAAAGTAAAATAACTACTTATATAAGTATACCACTATTTACTTATGATTACTTATTTGTAGATTTGCGTAGAAGATTTGAGTGCAACGGAAAGTTCAAAAATTTACCGAAAAATTCTTCTTCATCCTGGTGAATTTGTAATTCCGCGCAGGATTTACAGAGATTGTAAAGCAGTAGATGCGAAAACCATGATGATCCGAATGAATGAATTGGTAGACGAGCATTTGGGATGCCTTGTTCAAAGGACTCAACAACAAACCATCTTCTATAAAACAATTCCGTCTGCGGACATAGAAGAATCGTTAAAAAATCACGCAGTTAGCTTGCGAGATTACCGTGTCAAATTCAACCAAGTAGACTACAAGTGTTGTGAACGACAACGAGAGGCAATACACCGTGCAAATCCAGAACGGATCGTTATCGATGCAATGCGTACAGTAATGCAAGCCGAAAACGACAACGAATAAATATATCGAATGGAACTGAGTTTTTTTAAAATAAAACTCACAAACACTTCAAATTAGTATAATGTGCATCGAACATGCAAATGACAGGGATATATGCTTTCACAATTCGTGCTAAAGCATACGTAACTATTTTAATAGCTGTTCTTGGCAAATATACTGTTAGACACCTTTAGTTTAATTTTTTATTGCGCCAAAAACAATAACTGTTTTCATTGTTTCACCATATGTTTTTCCTAATTGTTCTGTTTCTGTATATTACTATTGTTAACTGGAGGTCAGGAATGTATCTGAGCATGTGTTTTCCGCCTCGACCTTAATTAATAAAGATGCTATATATTCATATATTTCGTTTAATTGCATTCCGTCGTCATATTATTGAGATAGTTTATAATCAGCCTGCAATAAGACGTATTACTTGCTGAATTCTGCGTACACAATGTTCAAAATACTTGATTTATTTTTTGAGGCGTGTCACGTCAACATAATTTCATACATTCATAGATTTGGGTTTCCATTTCACATCGACTTCGGCGCCTATAATTGTTATATAGAAAACTCGGGCGCGTTGTCTGTTTGTTAAAAATAATGTCACTCAATAATACACCTTTCCGATGATTACGTCACGCTGTATGAAAACGAGGCTGCATAGCCAAGTTTCACAATTTTCGCCTGTACCGATTTTGCCCCTTATAAAACAAGGACCATAATTTCTAAAAACATTTTCCAACCAACAACTTTACAAAATTTAAAACAAAACAAAATCCAAAAAGCAGCATCTTGTAAAAACTAAAGAATTGAGAAAATAAACAAGACGAGACAGTAATCGAGGTGATATTTCGAATCTATTTCAGAATCATTGTCCAACCTGGTTTGTCGTCTTGTTTATTTTCTCAAATCTTGAGTTTTTACAAGATGCTGCTTTTCGGCGTTTGTTTTGTTTTATATTTCATAATTTCTAAGCTACAATTCGTTTAAATATACAATGTATATGTATGCATGTTATTTCATAAACTTTCATTCGTTGTACATAATTAAAGTTTCTGCCTTATGTGAATTTTATTAAAATTTGCAAAATGATGGCACAATTTTTAACGCACTTCTCACAAGTGTTATAAATTTCAAATATTTATAATTATAAATATGTACAACTTTGAGCTATATCAAACAGGTTATTGAAAAATGCAATTTGGGTTGGAAATGTAACGTTTCTAGCTAATCGGGAAGTTTATCACTATTATTAGTATTATTTTTATTATTATAGAAAAATTATAATAGTGCGAACATTTAAAACATTTAAAAGTAACGCAAAAGCGTGTGCAACGTGTGCATGGGGTTGACATTCTCCAATAGTAAAACCATGTCTTGCTTGCATGTTACTAATGGATGTCGTTACACTTGCGTTGCAGCACAATTCAGATTACAAGAGAATGCTACTTCCCCTCTTGAGGACGATAGTAATATTTCTGCTCATTGTTTTCGATGGCAATGGTGAAGCCATTCCTCTTTCTGAAAAATGCAGAGCCCATGTTAAAAGGCTTATTGAAGTCTGGATGCAGAATCCAGTTTTGTTTCCAAATCGAGTAAGCGGTTCAATGATTTATAACACATGTGACCAAAACGATCCAACACATGTTCCAGATATTATTCTTTGGGATCCGATGACACAGTACAAACTCGAATTGACTTGTCCGCATTGCTCAAAATTAGATATCGGTAACTCGCTTTATGCTACACGATGGAAGGACGGAAAAGCCTCACACGATCAACCACGTAGACTTTTCTGTATTCAAAGACCAGTTGTTTTAGTGAGTAGAGTTTATCGTTGCACAGCTGGTCACCAGGTATTAGCGCATGATCCTTGGCTTCTCCAAATTATATCATCCTCCACGGAAGTCCCTTTTGTCCTCTTCCATAGGAGTGGGGTAACTCGTGATCTATACCAATACGTATTTACACATGTACAAGCTGGTGTGAAACTTACTGACATTGAGAGGTTTCTTGTACAAATGTACCACGATGCAACAACGGTATCTCTACGCGGAACTAACGGACAGAATCCAGTGGATGATTTACAGTGCCCAGGCAGGCGAATAACAACAAATTGCTTTGTCAGAGCGTATTTCGAGTACGAAAATATGTACGCACAACATATGTCGGATATACCATACACGTGGCTGTCATCTGACCATACGTTTAAAGTAAGTGCAAACATTGGATTTTGGCATCGGGGCACCTGGATTAAGCAGTATGACTCCCTGTTTTGTGTACTAAACGAGAAAGGGCAAGTAATTGCATGGCAACTGACCAAAGGAACTTCTTTCGTGAAAGTTAAATCCCTTTTGACAAACGTAAACGCTCGTGTAAACAGTAGCTCTCGTCCGATTTTAAGATATTATATCGATAATTGTTGTTCGTGGAGCAATAACTTAAAAGAAGTGTTTGGTGAAAATCTCGAGGTCAAACTCGACCTTTTCCACGCAGTGCAAAGAATTACAAAAAAAATTCCTAAAAGAGGAAAGAAAGGCAGTACCATCAAAATGATTAGACGTAGAATGATAAATGACTTAACAATGGTTTTTCGAAACCCTTCGGATCTTGGTTCGTATAGAACCATGAATACACCTTCAGCAGGAAAGATGCTTGAACAATTAGACGACTTTTTGTCAAAATGGAAGGATCAGACGCACTGTGAAGAAGACATTCTTCCTGATGTCGCAGTTAAAGAACTCGAGAGCTTAAGGAAGCACATGCAAAAAGAGTGTCTATCGGATATTCCCCCGTCTTGCGGATCAAACAGAAACGAAGCAATGCACAAAACGCTTCGTAAAAATATTTCCAGACAACGGATTGGTGTCCAATTAGGAATAGCACTTCTAGGAATAAGCTTTTTTTTATGGAATGAGAAAAGGAGTAAAAATGCCGAGGGAAAAGTAAGTGTTCGTTCAATCCAAAATTATTATTCGTCGTTCCTTGATACTGGCAAAACTCATACCAAAGAAAAATTCGGAATTTCAGTATTGGAAAGGCAAAACATACTATCACAAATTAGCAACGCAGAAATTCACACTAGTGATATCAGTGATCCTTTTCAAGATATATTTAACGACAACACGGACAAAAAGGACAATGATAAGAGTGGGGATTCCGATTCCGACAACGATGACGAATCCACGGTTTGTGATACATTCTTAACAACAGCATCTGCTATTTTAAAAACGGTTTTGTTAAAACTGCACCTTGTTATTGATCTTTCTTCCAAGATAAATGGGAAACCAAAAGCTTTCGCCAAGGATATTCACTTCATGAAAAGTGCCCTGTTACTCCTAAGCAACTCAAAGTTTACATCAAATGAAGCAGCCAGCAACAGAGTTGACTCCATTTTAAAAGGATATGGTTTAGAACGTCTTCAAACACCTAAGGACGGTAATTGCCTATTTTCGTCAATTTCGTTTTTTATTAAGCAGATGTTAGCAATAAATATAGACAGGAATGAAAATTGTGACGTATTGTCAAGAGAACATTTCCAATCCATGGGTTTATCGACTGACCAAGACTTACAAGAAATTGCCGCGCATTTGCGAAAACTAGTAGTGAACGAATTTCTTGGCTGCAATATGCAGGAATACTCTTCATTTTTAATATCAGCCGAGCATATGTCGTATGAAGAAACAGCAAAAAATTTCGAAAGCAATGGATTTTTCGATTGCGAGCTTGGCAATGCAGTTATTCTGGCTCTTGCAAATATTCTGCGCGTTAGTATCGTCGTCTTCACTTCACTAGAGAATTATCCAGTTATTACAATTGTTCCAAACAATGAACCCATAACAAATACTCCAGCATATTTGGCATTCGAACAAATTGGTGCGGGACATTACGATGCAGTCATTGAAAGTACAAGACAAACAATTCCTCAGGACGAGGAGAGCGTGGAGCTCAGCGGTGATAATCGGTACGAGACTCTTCATCATGGAACATGTTTAAACACTGCAGCATCCAATCCCGGATGTCGATGTGGTCAAGGAGGAGCAAAAAATAAACAGCACAGACTTTTTTGTGCTGAATATAAGTCCGGTTGTAAGTGCTTCCGGAGTCTTAAAGGATGTACAGCAATGTGTGGTTGTTACAATTGTACCAACACATATGGAATACGATCGCCATCCATGCAAGGTTTACCTGGAGCCGAAGTACAACCACGAAAACGTCGCAAGCACGGAATAAACATTGAAACTGGAAGAAACTTCATGATAGGTAAGGGAGAGAATGTGGTGGAAGCTCCTTGGTCGCTATTTGAAGAGCTTCTTTGTGTCGAATGTGCTCTGCACATGGGTGAAAAGGAGGACATTAATACAATAAACCTTGCGAACTTTTACAATAAAATAGTATTGTCAATTAAAGACAATTCTATCAAATTGCCTAAAGACGAATCAATTGTTGTTGAATTACAGAAGCTCGACCAGAAAGAACAAAATGCTGTAGACTATCTCGTGAACAAATTATTTAGAGATGATGTGCTGTTTAAAGAACAAATGAAACATCAAATAGAATTAAATGTCAAATAGACAAGTTAAATATCTCAAGATATGTTTTCCGACATATTAGTAATTGCAGTTTAATACAGTGATGTTTTCCAAATTTTAGAAGTGGGGGGAACGCTCACTAAAGTCAAATGGGCGTGGCCACCTTAATTTTTATTCCAATTAAACAAACTAAATTAATAAATTTTATATTAAAATGTGTATTATGAACAAATTTGTTGTAGCAGTTGGACTTGTATCGTATCTATGTATTAAAGTATTAGCGCTGTTCCCCCAACGGACCCAATGCCCCCAAACAACTCGTTGGCTATTTGATTGTCAAACGTAATCGATAATATTAAATGCTGTTATAGTTCAATACTTGCATATAAGCTGATTATACAAATTTAAAGTTAATCACAATCGCTACTGCGCATTTACAGAGATACTCATGTTCGGGTGAGTGAAATTTGAAATCCGCGTTTTTGAAATTCGAAATCCGCAATTTCGCCTGAGTGAGCTGCTTGACTGTAAAACTTGTCGAAAGCTGAAATTTCGAAGTGTTTCGCTTAGAAATTCACAAACTTTACGAAGAATAATATTTTGACTGTGTTCTTAATTCTTCCCATGCAAACGAATGTGCGTGAAAATTATTGTAAAGCGTATGACTGAACGTCAGAGAAATATATTATTGTAAACACTAAAACACACGGCGTTTCCGTGGGCTTTATATTAAACCAGTGATGTTTTGCAGGGGGAACGCGGGGGAACGGCGTTCCCCCACTATTTTTGTCGGGGGAACGCCGTTCCCCCCGACATAAATTACGGTGGGGTAACGCCGTTCCCCTTAACAAAAATTATACGTAATTAAACGTATTGGAACACCGTTCAATACCGCACTATTTTTGTTTTGAGTCAATGAGTGTACTCGTTTTTTAACCAAGATAGCCAACCAGCTAGCCTGAGCCAGGCGTTTAGTAGTCGTTTCCCAGTTTTGCGCAAATAAATGTTGAGAATGGAAACACAAAATAGAAAAAGATATTAGGAATTTTAGCTTCATGCTGCCTTGCCTTGATTGCGTGATAGGGACTAGTTTTACTGATACAAATTGGCGGTGGACACATGCATGCGTAGCATGCCTATTTTTATTATTCACTCGTTGTGAAGGATCGCTAAACTCGCTTCGCTCACTCGTTCGTTTGCGATCCTTCACAACTCGTGAATAAAAATCGTACGCGCTCACCAATCATGAAGTAATCTCTATATATCACTATATCAGTATTGCGTATATTCGTTGAGTTCTAACTCGGAAAGAACGAAAGCAATCGAATGATTGTATGATTATAAGACAATGCAACATAGGGTGCTTCACGCGCTAATGCGGCATATCTTTCATACATAGTTTTTGATACAATAAGCAAGTTTCTATCCAGCAGAATCATTCATTTACACTCTACTAATAACGTCAAAAAACATGTATGCTTTAGTCGCAAAAATAAACCAGTCGACAAAGAAAAGCGCAAAACATTAACCCGTCGACCTGTCGACATAGAAAGCTCGAAACATTAAACCTGTCGACCTGTCGACATAGAAAGCGCATCTGAACATTAAACCTGTCGACCTGTCGACAAAGAAAAGCGAAAAATATTAACCTGTCGACCTGTCGACATAGAAAGCTCAAAACATTAAACCTGTCGACCTGTCGACATAGAAAGCGCAACTGAACATGAAACCTGTCGACCTGTCGACAAAGAAAAGCGAAAAATATTAACCTGTCGACCTGTCGACATAGAAAGTTCAAAATATTAAACCTGTCGACCTGTCGGCATAGAAAGCGCAACTGAACATTAAACCTGTCGACCTGTCAACGTAGGAAAGTATATAACCGCAAACCACACGCGACTTCAACACTTTACTAGTTGATTGAATTGATTGAATCGTGACGTGTCGCTAGTTGTGACGCAGCTGGTGAGTTCTTACACGGTACATAAGCCGCACAATGTCTTTTCCTGTTGTTATCAGTTTGGAAAATTAATCCAATGTAACTAAAATTTCAACTGAATAGTGTCACTACCAATAGTATGTCAATTTGTTGTCTAATCTTCTGCTTGACAGGTACATATAGCACCATAGAAGACAATCACCTCGACCAACTTGTGAGGGAAGCACAGAACCAGAACCCAAATATTGGCATCAGGTTAACACAGGGATTTCTTCGCAGTAAGGGACATCGGGTTCAACTGAGACGAATAAGGAATTCCTTGCTAAGAACTGATCCAGTAGGAATAATGGAAAGGTGGTCAAGAACAGTGCGAAGGCGGAAATATCATGTGCCAGGACCTTTAAGTTTGTGGCACATAGATGGAAACCACAAGTTGATAAGGTATGGGTAGGAATACTTATTAGATGACATACATATATACTACAGAATACATACTGTACCGTCAGTTCTCATGCTGTCATAAATTAAGTATCTGTAGGACATTCTATTTAAATTTGTTTTTGCTGTCCAGATGGAGGATTGTTGTCCATGGTGGCATCGATGGGTTTTCCAGGATACCTGTGTATATACATGCATCTAACAACAACAAAGCAGACACTGTTTTTACATGGTTCCTTGATGCTGTAAACAATTATGGTTTACCGTCGCGTGTCAGGTCTGACAAGGGTGGAGAGAATGTTAAAGTTGCGTGGCATATGTTAAACCATCCACAACGTGGTCCAGGTAGAGGGAGCATGATAACAGGTAGTTGCCATGAAATTGTTGCTTTACTGTACTTTAAAAAAATGTGGCTTTCCTATTATATTCGATTCACCAATAACTTATAATTCATAAATAAATAAATAAATATAGATTTATTTTGAATTATTTATATCTCACCTGACCGCGTTCAGTTTACATGTACAGACTGTAAGTACGGTAGGTTGGATAACACTTAAATTGTAAGTGCGTAATACGTAATGCATATATAAATACGTAATAAATGCGTAATAAATACGTAATGCATATATAATATTTTGAAAATTATTTTGTGGTGAATGGTTAACCTATTCAGGGCAAGCACCCCAATGTGCTGAATAAAATCGTCTGGTGTTAGCCAGCATGAAATGTTAAAATGTGCCCTTGAACTAAAAACCACAGAAAGTTAACTTAATTATGCATCATAAACTTGAGTCAGTTTCACATTTGCTTAAGACTCTGTTTTAAATATTTCATAAAATCCAGTTAGTATCGATATCCAGCTTTCAAAACAACTTTAATGACAGTCCAATGAGCAGACAAGAGCACAAGCCGTGTGAGTGCGCAACTGATACTGTTGTCACATACATTAGCAATATTCTTGGCTATCAACTTAATAGGTTGTGATATTAATAAAAGCAGTATGCTGCATAGGCAGTTTTGAAACTCAAATGGATATGCGAGGTTGGTTTACTGCAGAAACCATGGAATATTGTATAACGTTTCAAGCAAATGACAATGCGCTTAGTCATTTTTCTCTTCGATTAATTAAGGGCCTTGTCTCCTAACGTTAGACACTATTCCATGTTTTCGGTAGTACACCAACATTCACAGATTAAGGTATTAATATACAGTGTTCTGTTTGTCAATGATTAACATCAGGAAAGAGCACTCATAACCAACGCATAGAAAGACTGTGGCGAGATGTGTTTCAAGGATGCACTGGCTTATTTTACGATTTATTCTACGAGTTGGAGAGACATGGAAGCCTTGACCCAAACGATGAGATACATTTATGGTGTCTTCACGTTGTCTTCCTACCAATCATAAACATGCATCTGTCAACATGGCAAAATACTTGGGTGCAACATCCACTTCGCTCCGAAAATAACAAAACACCTATGCAGCTGTGGATACAAGGCCTTAATAACATTTCAGACACAAATTCCACTGTGTCCAGGGAAGTTTTCCATGTAGGTTTAATTAACTCTATGGTTGCATATTTTAAATATTGTATAATCCCACTCATAGCCCCCCTGGAGATAAGCCCACTGTTATGTGATTGCATTGTTCTCCAACAGAAAGTCTTTTAACGTGTTCGAACCCAGGGCATATAGCCCATGTTTATAACCGGAATTCCACGGTATCATCAATGTTCATTTTTGTGGATACAAACCGTACATGTACTTGTAAACCAGTTTACATGTGTTATTCAGAAAGCACTGCATGGTGATTAACTGCATGGTGATATTCTATTTATATAGGAGGACTTCTCAAACTATGGCATTGACTGGGAGGGTCCTGTTACAGAAATGGAGCCAACTGTGGTTGAAGTACCTGAAACTTATTGCCCATTAGAAACACCCCAAGCAGATCAAGTAAGAAGTCAAATACCGCAAGATATATCAATTAACAATGCAATTGATGTATATATTGCTGCTGTGACTGAAACAAACAGACTGATACGTATTAATGAGAATTGAGAAATATATGAAACAATGTCAAGTACAGGCATGGTAAATCCACTTTGAATTTTAGTTCTACACCATTTTCGTGCCATTCAATTAGCAAAACAGATTTACATGAAGTTGCGTGCAGTTCTTTGATTTCTGGACAGGCCAAAATACTTTACATGTCATTCTACAGTGTTTGCTTGGTCCTTTTGTTTCACAGATATTTCATTTGCGGCTTTCAAGAATCCATGCAATATAAATCAACTGCAAAAGTACTTGTGAACTATTTTGGCAGTCTTTGTAGAGAACAATTAGAACCATACAGGATTTATGGGTACTTTAAAGTGCTTATGAAGCAATATTTAAGTTTGTTGTATTTGCAAATACTGTAGATCGTAATGCAGTAATGTGTACAAATATATATTATGATATTGTTTCCCACAAGGTATTCTGACAATTGTGTGGTTTTACATTGATTCGACGGAATTTATGCAGTTCACTATTAAAAGCAAAGCAGAACGTAGTAAAACAACACTATGAACAAGAACAAAAACGAACAATAACAAATTTGGAACAATGTCAATAATCAATCCGTCGACAGAAAACGAACAACCCAGGCTGTTTGGACAGCATCTTGTACTGTACATGTAGAATGAGTTTTAGGGGCAGTTTATATGGAGCCGAGTTACTCGGCAAGCCAACCGTTGGTTCCCAGCATCAGGTTAAATAAAGTAACTGGTCTTTCGCGCCATAACGCGCCAAAATTTCAAGTGTAGATAAATCTAGACAGATACTCCTATTTGTAATCCTGAGCACTTTGTCAAATTTCCTTTTATTTTAAGTTTCTGCTACTTTTCAGTTATCTGTAGCACACAAAACAAATGCACATTCAAGATCCCGGCTTTTATTGCCTAGATCTCGGCAAGACGAGTTCCTCGCCTGTCCCATATAAACAGTCCGCGGGAAAAAACATGACTTTCTTATACAAACCGGGATCTCACCTTTCCCGAATAACTCGGATATCCAGGTAACTCGCCTGCATATAAACAGCCCCTTAGTTTACAATGCCTTTATTGCCTTATGAATGGTCTAACCCCAGTGCACCATGCCGAAGGGCTGTATCCATGGATTTCTTGAACTCTTCGTAACATTGATGCAAACTTGGAAGAGTCAATGAACAAAAGCAAGTTTCGGCAAACGGCAATGCACTTGTCCCATCATCATGAAATTTGACAAGTAGTGATGTGTTTCTGGGCGGTAAGCTGTTTGTTGCTGTCCAGAAACAACACAAATCTGTTAAAGAAGGTTGCTCTAAACATAACAGAAAAGAAAATATTGTGTCATGGTGGTTTTGATATAGGAATTAAATTTAAGAGAGACATATAGTCAACAATAAGGGCAGTGCCCTTTCGTTCGTTACCATTTTGTTTAATATCTATTGAGAATATAAGACATATAATAGAATACAAATAATTAAATGTTTATGAGTACAATGGCGATAATATTTTCATGAGGTGTAAGAGAAAATGCGTCATAACGAGGCGACAGCCGCGTTGAATGGAACATTCCTTCTTTTCACCATAACCTTTCGGACCATAATCGAATGGGGAGGATTGGTCCGTAACTTGCGATACGGCCTTAGAACGCGGTTAGTAAACATGTATGTTTTACTTGTAAATATTAGATTATGTCACTCGCATTTTAATGGCAAAGCATAAAATATTCATGCGTAAGAACCGATTACCTGATCCATATTTCTCCAGGTAGGAAAGGTACTGGTAAAAAAAAGCAATGGTTTGCTCATTCCCTTCAGACTCTTCGAAAACTACAGCATCCTTCACTTCATCAGCAGTTATGTAGCGTTTGCTGGAGTTCGGGAAAATTGTTTCCACAATATCAAGTGTAGATCTCTTGAGAAATGAATGCAAATTAACTTCATTCATACCTGCAAGTACATATAAGTTCAGAAGAAACGGTTCAACAAACATCAACGTGCGCCTTACTGTACATACAGGTATACACGATGTAATTAGTCAGTTGCCACGTCAACGTTAGACCATGTAAAAACAGTTCTAATGTTACAGCACAGTCATTAGGCATACATTACAGTAAAAAACCGCTAACAAGAACCTACATTTTACCCAGTCAGCCTCGGATAGGTTCTTATATTCTTATATATATAAAATTCTTAATTTCAGCCTGAGGTTCTTAATAGTGGTAGGTTCTTGTTAGCGGGTTTTTATTGTATTAGATAAACTTAAATTTTCTTTCCATAAATTTCTTTTTCAAAATTTTCGTAATTTTTCAGCCAGATGACGCTATCTTACGTCACTCATGACCGTCACATTCTCATAAATGCACGGAGCCTATCCAATACGAAAATTACTTGGATTATATTATACACTTGTTCACTGGCGCCGAGGGAAACATCGAGTTTTACGGACCCGAAGGCTTCAATGTCACCCTAGGGCTTTAGCCCGAGGGTGACATTGAAGCCCGAGGGACCGTAAAACTCGATGTTTCTCGAGGCAAAAGTCAACAAGCGTTTTGTTATATACCAAAGACTTTTAAAATACAAAATACCAAACTGACACGAAACTTGTAAATGGCAATAAGACTTACCAAAACACTTCGAAACTTGTAAAAGGCAAAAAGACTTACCAAAACACTTTGACTTTGTCTTCGTATTTCAATTCAAATGAACAAATACACCAGACTCAACAAGTACAAAGAACAGCTTTAAATTTATCCAGATTTTCTTCAGACCTTCTTTGAAGATATGTATAGATATTCTTTCCTTTGGAAAATGGACTATTTCGTACCAAACAAGCTCGAAACAGCTCTTGTTTTCGAAACGTTCCGAAAAGTCCAAAGTTCTTGATCTGATGTAATAATCATTGTGCATTCACGCGAACAACGCATGATTATAGCTGACGTCAGAGGGAAACATTGCACTGTTTCCTTCTTCGTTGTTGACGTCAGAGGGAAACAGTGCAATGTTTCCCTCGGCAGAAAGAAACATTGAGTTTGTTGAACAACACGTGACCATGATTTGACCAATAGGATTTTATCTTTGGCAAACGAAAGTCTTTGGTATATAACAACATAATTTACTGTAATGTTGGTGTGCAGACACTTACCCTTTGCTATGTCATCCAGCTCGCGTTTTCTCTTATCAATGACCTGATATACAATAAGTCCTTGGATGACAAGTTTCAGATCTGAAGCCATTAGATCTATATCTATTCCTGATTCAAATAAATATGGCTGTATCCGCTCTCGTAGTTCTGCTGAAGGACTTTCATTTGCAGGAAGACTTTCAAGCTAAACATCAATGATTATTTTGGGTTACTAGGTTTACACTGTACATCAATCTTGGTGAGTATGTCAGAAACAGAGACTACTGTACATGTATATGCAAAAATGTTAAAGTGGCACTACGATGAAAATATCTTCAGTCTTTTTCTGATCTTATCATAAAGTACATTTAAAATGAGGATAAACGGCGTTTGTCAATATCTCGTCTCGTTCAAGAGATATTCACGTTTTGGAAATATGTAAATTGTATGGATGATGACGTCATTTACTCCAAACGAGCGAAATGAAAATCGTAAAATAGGGAATATCTATAGAAATAAACAATAGAACGTGCTTAAACTTTATTTAAGAAATAGAAAACATTCTCCTTGTTTCCATAGAGTTATAGAAACACGAGTGGAAGTTTGGGAGAACGAGAAATTGTAGTGGGAACACGAGCCCGCAGGGCGAGTGTTTCCACGCTATTTCGAGTTCTCCCAAACTTCCACAAGTGTTTCTATAACTCTATGGGAACACGGAAAAAATGCTTTCTATTTCCTTTATAAAATAACCTGTCGAAAATAGGTATATAACGTAAATAATTCTCCTTACTCTTCATAATGGCGTATCATACACCGTAATGATGGCGTATCATACACCGTAATGATGGCGTATTGAATGGCGTGGACCTTGCCGTGTTTCCATAAAGCATAGTTAATAGAACATATACATGGTTTGGAAGCTTTATTGTCTTTCAACATGAAGCATGGTCATGTTGAACTGACAATGGAGTTCCTTATATGGAAGCAAATTCTATGGACACGTGACGATGAAGCACCACAACACGTGACGATGAAGCAACTCGCTAATTAAACCCGATCGTTGCTATAGACCGTTTTCACTCACGTGATCGGTGGTCCCATTGGGGTGGTGAAACAATACAACATATTTGAATAAGAAAGAGCTAATTCCCATACCGTACACCAATATGGCCGCCATTTCATTGTTTTGGTACACCAATATGGCTGCCGTGACGTCAGATGAAAACGCTCTATTGGATGACTGCTTCATTATACAGAAAATACAATACCGTGACATTGCACAAATTTCCATAAACTTGAACAAAAACATAGAACAATCACTTTGGACGGGTTTCCAAACCATGTATATGTTCAATTAACTATGCATAAATTTATAGAAACACGGCTTTCAACCAATCGCCGGGCTTGTTTTCAAAATGTTATAAGTGCTTATAGTATCCAATAAAATACACTTCTCTATGGAACTTTTGTGATTGCCATGGTAAGCGCATGCTCTCAGGCTACTCTAAATCTTAAAAAGGGAATTATCATTTTTGCCTCATTGTTTAAAAATAGAAAGATTTAAATGTTTGAATTAGAATGCCTATATAAGCCCTAATCGTCACTTTTATTCGCTGGAGTAAACGCTACTTGATTGCTGATAAATAACCAAATTTGATTTTCATGATTGGAGGAGGCCAGGCACCAGCAGTTTTCATGAAAACAACTAATGTTCCACAGTGAAGCGTATTTTATTTAATACTATAAGCATGCAAACTTTGAGCACTTTCTATTGTTTACTTCTAGAGATATTTCCAATTTTACGATTTTCGTTTCGCTCGTTTGGATTAAATGACGTCATCAGTCATCTAATTTGCATATTTCAAAAACGTGAATATCTCTTGAACGAGATGAGATATTAACAAACCACAAACGCCGTTCATCCTCATTTTAAATCTACTTTATGATAAGATCAAAATAAGACAAGCTGACAATTGTGTTGACCAGGATATCTCACAAGCGCACAAACCGAACAAGTCAGATAACCTGTTCAACACAAGAAATAAATTTCATATATTTAAGCATCTACATATTGCGCACAGAAAATAATAGAGAAAAAAGCTGTAGATGCATATTACGAAATTCAACGCAGGTGAATTTATCATGAACAATCACATGTGATAAAATGTTGATGAAAACTACTTTTATTCCAGCGAAAGTGACGTGCATATATAGTGTAAATACTTCACCTGGGATATGTAGCCCCTGAGTTCAATGTCCGGAATGTCATCAAGAGTTATTGGTAGGGTTTGCAGAGCGAGGTCTTCATCTTTGTTTGTAGTCGATTCTGTTGAAGCCCAATAATGTTTGACGGCCGGAGAAAGGCCATAAAGCAACGGACCACCATGGAGAACTGAATGACCAATGATACGCCCAATGGCCCGAAATGTACCAGTACATCTCAAAGATTGGTCATGTATAGGGATTTTATGATCCTCTTCTCCCTCGAAGAACATTATTGGTTTTCCTCGTTTATCGATTCCCTCCTGCACAATCTTCATTGCGCATAAAAAGAATTCTCTAATTGGACCACTTCCCAGCCCTTCTTCTCCCTCAAATCGGACCCTTGGTAATGCATATAGACTGCATTGATTATTTTTGTAGCAGCACAAAATGTCCTTTTTGAGCTCCTCCATACCATCTTCCCTAGACACGGTGAAACGTTGCCTTGGTAGGGACTGGTCAATCATTCTCTCTCGGAATT
This sequence comes from Paragorgia papillata, assembly GCA_035771165.1. Lineage (NCBI taxonomy): Eukaryota > Metazoa > Cnidaria > Anthozoa > Scleralcyonacea > Coralliidae > Paragorgia > Paragorgia papillata. Next base: position 1,476,969 of record JAWNZC010000086.1, on the reverse strand, counting down.
CGTCAAGACTGGAACGCGATATATTTTCTGTTACACTTTTTGTTGTTGTGGCACTGCTCTGACCAGGAAGCATTTCATACTCTTCATCTAAACCTGTAATAAAAAGAAAGGAATTATTAAGTTGTATAAAAATCTTTGTGACATTCTACCACTGACGTGTATATACCTACACTGCAGGTCTCCCAAAGAAGTGTCCCAAAATCTTTTTTAAAAAATTGGTGCATTTATGGGTTTTTAACAGTTTTCTTGACTTTTCTAAAACTGAGGATGCCTGCGGGATCGCAAGGACGCATATTCCCGCCATTTTTTCTTCAATTTTTGGGGGACACCTTTTATAGGACGCCACTTAGCTTGTGAAATGTTTCAAGCCCAATTTCTCAGGTGAAATATCAATAATATGAAATTGCAAAAGTACTGTAAGTAGTGATGATTTCGAAATTAGCCATCTGAGTTTGCCGGTTGCTGATGTCCGATGAAATCCATGGTTGGATTAACCTAATCTGGTTCTTGTTATGTTGTGATTAGAAGTTAATATTTGCATTAATTAATTAATTAATCAATCAATTCATTAATTAAACAATTACTTAAATAAAAATAAGCAATGTGTAAAAAATAATGACCTAATAACTGTTGGGCAGCAGCATCCACATCTCCATAGGCTTCAGAAAGAGCAGATTCTACTTCATCAGCAGTTGCTGTGGGGACTAGGTCAAGCAATGCACTTTTCCTCTCACCGGTCCTGCATTGGAAATTTGAAATATTTGTAAGTGTATGCGCTGTACAAGGATGTTATTGCAATATCATGTCACGTACCATACATTGCAAAAACTACGCAAAGTTTCCATACCTAGACTGTTCACCTTTATCCTGATTTTGCAACAAAGTGTCAATACGTGGCATCTCTTTTTTTTTTTTTTTTGTCTGAAACAAATAAAAATGGTGGTGACACTACCCAATAGCAATACTCTTTAGCCTGATACAAGTATGATTATATATATCTACCATGGTTGAGAAGGCTGCAGGGCTTTCAAAATAAGCCAGTGACCATCAGAGCTCCAGCGGTTGCTATGAGATTTGTCACTGGTTACTTTCTTACATATATAAAACATATCTGTTCTGTACCATTTTCTTCACTCTAAATATCGAAATGTTATTTTAGAAGTTATTCTTTCCTCTGCCTTGTCTATTTCTATTCCGATTTTTTAAACAATTGATGTTCGTTGGACAATTTATGCAGAAAGTAATATCAACTTGGTATATCTCAAATTGCTTCCACATGGTAGTACTTCTAATATCCCTGATGGTTCTCCACCTAGGACTACTTTATGATGTATGATAATTTGATTACTCAAAGTACCTAACAGAGAATCCCTGTGCACCTTCCATTATAGCACGTGGTCATGCATTATCAGTAAAATAGTCGTTTTCCTTTTGTTGAAACTATGTATGGTTCAGTGCTTATATGATTGAGAATTTGTAAAATTTAATAAAATTGAGTTTAGAAAATTGTCTGAGTTGTTCTTCATTTATTTACAATAAAGGTATACTGGAATGACTCTAACTGTTGTTAAAGATAATTAACCCCCCTTATTCTTACAACTGCCTACATCACAACCACCTACAGTAGTTGAAATAATTCTGAAAGCCCTGAGGCTGTAACATATATGTTGAGTTTTTCTGTGTGTACATGGTTGGTGAGTAAAATCATGTAGTGTTAGCGTGAATAATATAAAATAAAGTGTCAAATTGCTACATTGGAAAGGTTTAATGATTAATCAACATGGTGAACAACCCATTCAGTGCCAACTTTGCGGGAGCTGTCTCATTGACGAGTAAAATCATCTGGCATTAGACAGAGTAAAATAATAAGTATGGAAAATTCCGTATTTGGGAGTGAACTCCCAACTTTCTGGGAGCTCTCCCATTGACGAGTAAAATCGTCTGGCATTAGACAGAGTAAAATAATAAGTATGGAAAATTCCGTATTTGGGAGTGAAAGGGTTAACGAGTAGAATGGCATGATCCAAAGTAAAATTAATAGAAGTACCAAAAGGTTACAATGGAAAGTGATAAGGTTACATGTACATGTAGTTACAACTTTTAACCTTTAGCATTTAATGTTCAATAGAATCGTGTACCTTTGGCTGATCACTGTGAAATGCTGCATGATGAACTTTCATGGTACTCATTGGGATTACAGCACTACATGTGATACACGCTACCACTGGTCCACTCTCCTCTATATCAACAACCTACGATTATAAACTAGAATTCATTGTACGGTTGCAACAATAAAAGAACACCACAAAAGAAGTAATATTAATCAAATAACAATATCTGTGCTTCGCTTAAGATGACTTATTTTATCTCTTTTTATTTTATCTACAAATAAAGTTATAATATAATATAATATAATACAATAACATCATTTTGCTGATTTAAATAAATAATAAATTAATAAATTATTAAAAAAATTAATTAATTATTTTTAAATATTTAATTAATTATTTAATTATTAAAAATATTAACAATTATTAATTAATTATTAAGTATTATTAATTATTTTTAATTAATTATTATTAATTATTTTTAAATTATATAGAGAATAATACATGGATGTGTGGAAATATGAAATTTATTTCGAGTGTTGACCAGGATATCTCACAAGTGAGCGAAGCAAACGAGTGACATATCCTGTTCAACACGAGAAATAAATTTCATATTTCCAAGCATCCATGTATTGTTCTGTTTATTATATAAAAAAATTGTCCTATTGCCTTGCAAAAATTGCAACAAACTATAATGCTGATTCAGCGATAATCGTCACATGTGCGATTATCATAAATAATCACACATGTGAGATTATCACTTTTATTAGTGGTGGAAAAATCAATAAAACACTCAATTTTATATAATAATAATAATGATTAATTTTTAAATTATTTTATTATTTAATTATTTTACTAATTATTTAATTATTTAATTTAAAATTAATAAATTATTTTGTAACTTACTTGTGATGGTGCCTCTCCAGTGTCTTCAATAAGATCCTTTTGTAATGGTTTAATATATATTTTACACTGGCCTGCTACCTCTTTTATCTTTCTTGGTGTATAAGGTGGCTTTAAGTGACAAAAAGCAGAATTCTCCCCTGCTCGGTCATATAGTAATAGTTCATATCCACTGGAGGACAGCTTTGGGAACTTTTCTATTATCATTGAATGGCAGTGCGAACTGTGCCCATCCATGTCAAATGTTATAACTGAATCACCCAGACCTGCATTGCTCAATGCAGTCCTCTCTTTTATCGATGTTGGCGGTTTGACAGGTTTACAACTTGACATGCAGACAAATTTAAGAGAACAGGTAGCCACGTGATGTTTACCAACTATCTTCCTTTTTTTGGGTTGTTTTCCTTTACCTGCATAACCAAAAAGTCTACGATGTTCCTCCACATGCGAGCTGCCTGCACCCAATGTTTGTGGCAACTGTTGCAGCTGTTGTTGTGGATGTTGCAAAGGAGGAAGAGGAGTAGCATTATGTCGGACGGTCGCTGCCGATGGTCACGTTAAAAAAGGTAAACAGTAGTTATAATTTTCATCTCCAATTCAAGATATAACTTAAGAGAAGTTATTGAACTCTTTTAAATATTTTTCAATAGCGCAGCGCACAGTAGATGACGTGACTCAGTCTCACTATTCAACTATTCATGATGCTCATCTCAGTTTATAATTTTAGGGCTGTTTATATCAAAATACTTTTCATTTTTTTATAATATAAATAATGAATTGACTCACCTGATGGCACTGTTGACGGCTGGTTGTTTTGTAATGAACTTAACCGCTCAGCAACTTGGAGGAGAGCTGTTCTGGCAGAGTCTAGTTCGTTTGAATTATTCATATTTTCAACAAACTTGTGAGTTCATGGCGACCACGAGGAAATGCGAAGTACTGTGAGCCTGCGTTCCTTTTCACCATCACCAGACGTATGACGATTGGGGGCCACAGAATTGAACTCAACTCAGTTGAGTAATGAGTATCTATTCTGTGATTGGGCGGAAGAGGATCTTCAATGTCCAATCTATCTTCAATGTCCAATCTATCTTCAATGTCCAATCTATCTTCAATGTCCGATCTATCTTCAATGTCCGATCTATCTTCAATGTCTAATCTATCTTCAATGTCTAATCTATCTTCAATGTCTAATCTATCTTCAATGTCTAATCTATCTTCAATGTCTAATCTATCTTCAATGTCTAATCTATCTTCAATGTCTAATCCATCTTCAATGACGGAAAGATGTTGAAAATGCGAACTTGAACGTCGGAAATATGTCCAATGTCCGATACCAGTACGTTGAAAACGACAACTACAACGCCCGATCTATCTTCAATGACACAAACATGTTGCTTGTGATAAACTTGAATATTGGCGGAGATGTGACACCATACATTCCTGGGCAAACGAAATCTCTGATTTATTTCGTTGTCGACAGAAGAAAATTGTTGTAGGGGCTGCTCTTGTTCAGATTGTCCAGCTTGAAACATTTCCCCAACTATCCCACGAACTAACGACTGAATATGCTCTTCCGAGCAAGAAAGGCTTGGCGGTCTTCGTTGCTCCGCCATGACACATGTGTTCACGGTGTACCAATTGCCAAATATTTTTTTACGCGGGAAAACTCTGATATCAGTGACATCATATCAGTGATAGTATCCCCCCCGTAAAACTATTAACTGGCAACATAAATTAACATGCTAATTATGGATGACCCCCTGCGGATTAAGTTCGAATGTTTTGTGTGACACTTCGAATGTTTTGTGTGAGCACTGCGGAATTTGTGGAATGTCAGATGAAATTGGTTTTGTCTGTGTTGACATTACATACACGAAACTTCGAATTGTGTGTGCGGCGTTGGAATATTTATTGTGAGTGTTCAAATGTTTATAGCGAGTGTTGAAATATTTATTGTGAGTGTTGGAATGTTTATTGTGTGTGTTCGATTAAAGTTGATGTGTTCATAATTTTGTCCGCTTCGGACGCCCATACCTTAAACAGGATCATCAGGCGACTCGCCTGATGATCCTGTTTAAGGTGAAACCTCTGGTAGCGAAGACTTTAAGGTAACCATACTTCATACTTTGTATTTTGCTCTATCTATATGGTATTGAGCACTCTCTAACATTTCGTGAACCATAACTCACTTATATATATAATTATATATATATATATATATAATTATATATATATATATAATTATATATATATATATATGTAATTTTTTTACCCTTTTCCTGTCTAAAGCGCAGTGCACAGGGTGTAGTACATTTGGGCTGCCGAGAGAAATTGTGGGGGCTGGGGCAAATTATCGTTTTGGGGCCCCTGATGACGTCACATGGGTCGATTTTTTTTTTGGGGGGGGGGCTGATGACAGCATACATCATAGGGTCATGTCTACATGTTCTCAATTGGTCCGCTGGGCTGGCTAAAAATGAAGTTAGTGTTACTGACCTTTATGCTTTCTGGGGCTCATGTTTCAGTCTTTCGTCAAAATCTCAAAAATGTTGGGGGGCCCTTCTCAAGTTGGTGGCCCGGGGCAACTTGCCCCCTCCCCCCCTCAGTGACCCTGTGTTACATATTGTAATACATTCGACAGTAGCTTGGCTGAGCAGCTAGTTCATACACATGAATGGGCTCTTTCCATATGAACATCCCATTTATGGACACTTAAAATCTTATGAGATTTCATAAAATATTCAACTTGCATGATACATTGGCTTAGATACATTGATAAATTTTTTATCCATATTTAAAGGTGTCATTTATTCATCTGCCTCATCGAAGAAAGCTTGACGACCATGTCAAGAAATAAGCTGCAAAGCTCTTGAGCATGAAATGTAACAAAAAAGTCTTACAGAACCATCTACCAAACATTAGTGGCCAAGTAGTTACTGGGCGAGATATTACAAATATTGGTGCTAGAGCGAAGAAAACCAAGCAAGGCCAAAAGAATAACCTTGAAAAGATTGTTGAAAATCTCAAGAAAAATCACGGTAAGCCATGTAAAATGTACTGTAACATTGTTAGAAGCTGCCAAAGTTAGTGCTCTCATATTTTGGCCATTTAACACCCTCCCCCAATACAATATTTATATACATATATTTATACTTTATATTTATACTTTATATATAAATATATATACTTTATACTATATATATATATATATATATATATATATATATATTATATATATATAGTTCAATCTACAGACACGGTGTTTCGCTGTACAACAGCTCATCAGTGTAGCTTGGAACAATCTGAATGAATTTCATCAATTACTTATACACATGCGATTGTCAGTGACAACCGCATGTGGGACAGCATCGGTGAAGTACATTCAGATAGCGTGAAGTGCGCATGGGCCTAGAGTGCTCAAACTTCCACAAGGGTAGTGAGCGTTGCATTATCGCTAATAGGTACCCACGGCAATTTCACAGAGTGCTCAAGAACACCGAAGTGAAGGAGCGTACATAGTTCAATCTACATATATATATATAATTACCGTACCTATGTGTATATATATATATAAATACCTATGTATATATATAAGTATATACCTTGCATGTGAATAGTGCTTTTCACGCAATCTGATTGGTTCTGGTTTATAATTTAATTATTATTTATTTTCTATTTATTATTTATTATTTATTATGAGGCATTTTTTTCTTTAATGCATATTTTTTAGATGCATCTGTCGAGGTTCTTGCAGATGAAGAGGGCAACCTTCTTGGTATATACTATCAAGATAAAGCTATGAAATCTGCTTATGTGTCATTTCCAGAGGTTATGTTCGTTGATGCCACTTATAATTTGAATGAGCTGAGGATGCCATTGTATGTACTACTAGGGGAGGATGGAAATGGAGAGAGTGAAATATTTGGTGTATTCTTGGTATCTAATGAAGAAGCTGTAACCATACAGAAAATGGTACAGATATTTAAGAAGCACAATCCCAATTGGCAAGAAACTAAAACTGTAATGTCCGACAAGGATTTTACTGAGAGAGAAGTGTTTAAGAAAGAGTTCCCAAATGTGAAGTTGCTCATTTGCCTCTTCCACACCCAACGTTCCTTGAGAAGAGAGATCACAACTGAAAAGATGGGCATCACTGCTGAGGAAAGAAACCTTTGTCTAGAGATTTTGCAGAAGATGACATATGCCAAAAATATACAAGAGTATGACAACTTACATCAGAACCTTGTTGACACAAATATTGTCAGTGTGATTGAATATTTTGAGAAAAACTGGAATCCTATTTCAGACCAGTGGGTTGAAGGCCTTAAATCTGAGAATGTCACATTCCTGAACCGAACCAACAACAGAGTTGAATCCCTCAACCAGAAGATAAAAGATGTTTGTTCCAGGCATGCCAGCCTTGATGATTTTTTTGATGATTTACTGGTTGTAATACAGTCCCTGCGGACAGCACGTGACCATAGAGCAGTGACATTTCTTCAGAAAAGGCCAGTAAGTCTTTTTGGGGAAAACACTGCTGAAGCAAAGTATACAAAAACCTTAACACCATATGCATCAAATCTGGTTTTGAAGCAGATGCAGTTACTTGACAAAATCAAAGTTGAGAATGTGCCGGACGAATCACATTTCTTAATTGATTCTTCATCTGGCAAGCTTCAAGTGTCAGCAAGTTCATGTGAATGCTCCTTTTGGAATGCAATGATGCTGCCATGCCGTCATGTATTTGCTGTCAGGAAAGTGTTAAGCATTGATGCTTTTGAGTCATTCCTGTTTGCCAATAGATGGACGGTTGATTACTATAGATCAAAACACCATGTTTTGCAAAATCATGGGAGACCAGCTCATCAAAGTTGTGGGTCAACGGCAGTGGTCAACATCCAGGCAACCAACAAGTCAAACACCACCAAGATTCTTTCCCAGAATCAAAAGTACAGGAAAGCTTTTAACCTTTGCCAGCAGCTATCATCCTTGGTGTCTGAGTCTTCAATGCGACAGTTCAACCAACGGTTAGATATGCTACAACTGATACACAAGTCTTGGCAGCAAGGGGAAGAGATACATGTAGTAGTCAACGATGTCAATACTGACCATGATGGTTTAGGTATGTACCGGTACCTACATGTGAATTACTTTGTATTTTTAATTGTTTAATAATGAACAAATGCCTGCTTTTCTTAGCAGACTCTGATCAGGTACCAAGGCAAGAAATTGATTCCCCCCAAGTGGACCTTCAAGAAAGTGAATTGCAGGTAGCTGCTGCTCATGAGCCAAATAGTGGTCAACAATTGGTGGGTGAGAGTGAGGAGAGTGCACCAAAAGTCACCACTGGAAATTTAGGTGAGTTTAACAGCAAATTTAACACTTCTTCCGGCAAGGACCCTCCTGCTGAGAGAGCCTTTATTATTTTATTCTGACTAATGCTAGATTTTATTCAGCAGAGGGAAGGGGCTGGTTGAGGCTGGGATGGGCTGATTACATACCTGCTTGAGAATGTCTGCCAGCACAGCAGCATACTGCCAAAAAAATTTTTTATCAAGCCTTGGTGTGAAACATGGAGAACTGTCAAGTATCAACTGTAGTGCTTCCACACACACACACATACATTTTTTACCCAGTTTTACCCAGTTTACAGTTTTAGCTACATTTCTCTGCCTTTTTTTTCCATGTTCATTGTACATAGAACTCAGACAAATAAAGCTCCCCACCAAAGTTCCAAAACGTGGTCGCCCAAGAGCAGCTGGACTTACTAATATTGGCATACCACGGAAGAAACAAAAGACAGGACAAAGCAAAAGACCTGTACCATTTACAAACAAACAACCCAGAGATAAAAATAAAGGTAAGTGCAGCTCAGTGCAAAGACAAACTGCATTTCCATGTTGTGAATATGAAATATTACCAAAATCACTACACTATCTTTTCCAGAAGATAAAAGGCAGTTTGGAAGGTGGCCAAATGTTTGTTTTTATTCTACAAGTGTTATAGTTCCTAGTAATTTGTAAAATACCCTTCTTCATATAATAAATGTATGTGTACATGTATGTAATTAATGCAATCTCATTTCTTTGCAGTGATGCTTTCTTGGTTAATCTCAGATGATGATACAAAGCGTGCTTTGAATGGTCAGGTGCTGGATGAAACAGTGGTGGAGACAAGACCAGAGAAAGTTAACTCAGCAATTGCTGATGAAAACATTAATATTCTTCGGCTTCGCCCTTATTTTGATAACGATGCTTGGTTATTGGTTGAAGAAGTTGTTAAGCTTGTGAGAATGAGGGCCATGTGGTTTTGTAGTGTTTGCAAGGGCGAAGCTGCAGATAATAGTATTGCATGTGATGAATGCTTGAATTGGTTTCATTTCAAGTGTGTATCTCTACACAAGGCCCCAAAGGCAAAACACTGGTTTTGCAGAATGTGTTATGCTAATAGTAAGTAAAGTGAAAAAACCTAAAAATACAGTAGCTAAAGTGCATGTAGTAAATAGAGCTAAGAACAGAGAAAGTTATGATGAAAACACTAATATTCTTAGGCTATGCCTTTATTTCATATTTAGTTGGGAATGGTTGAGTTGCAGATTGAGATTGTTATATGCCAAATGTAAAAAAATATATAAAGAAACTGACATATAAAATTACAGATAAAATGATTGCAAGAATACAAATTCTCAGCAGCAGAAAGGTCTGCCACGGTAGTCCTACAATTAGGACACAGTCTTTCACGTTCCCACCTTCTTTGCTATTGGTGCATGAAGTGGTTTGCAAGTTCGTTAAAGTTACTGTAAACCTACACATTATTCGAAAATTGATATAACTGGCTACAAGACTGCAGCAAAACATTTGGTCATTTTATGAACGCAAACAAAAAATAACGCTTCTGTTTATTAAAGTTTTCATTCCAATTCGGAATGCTATAAGCGAACAACTATTTATTATAATGCTCTGAAAATTGGCAGTATGCTAGATACAAATCACAACAAAAGAAGTGTCTGGGTTTGTAAAAATTCCAAATACTTTTAGAGTTATCGAATTTTTACTATTACAGCTAAAACACAATCTCACAGGAGGTTGAATGGGCTTGCATAAAAGGCCGTAAAACAATAAATATTGAAAATTTTACAATTCCCAGACACACTTTTGTCACCAGAATATTAAATTACTCGAATATTAATTTTTAGATGATTCTGATAAATTCGTGTTCGCTTATAGCTTTTTAAAGTTCTTACTTTAAAAAAAAACATTTCTTTGAGAAAAAGCCGTGTGAAAGAAACCTCTTGTCACTTCCGGCCTATAAGTGAAAGTAAATAATGCACTTTTTCCTTGTTTAGAAATAAAAAAAAACATGATTTCCTTTCCAGAATCTGAGAGCCGTCATAAAATGCTTCATTTTCAGCGAATAAAAGAAATCAAAACAATCTTGGTTTGAAAGTCTACAGTAAGATACTTTAAAAATTGAACAATTTGTCAGGGAGTACTGATGTCGGACCTTGCTAATTTAGACCAATGTGATCCGACAGAAACATCGCATTTTATGTCGGACGTATGGGGCGCCGTTTGTTCATTTATTATTTATTCGAAGAACAAGCTATTTTCTTAATGATTTGCATATAATTGATCGCATTCTAGATTATTTGTTAAATAATACTTTTAAGACTTCCATTATTTATTAAATAATACTTTTACCATTTTCATTATTTATTAAATAATACTTTTACCATTTTCATTATTTGTTAAATAATACTTTTACAATTTTCATTATTTATTATATAATACTTTCACGAATTTCATTATTTATTAAATAATACTTTTACGAATTTCATTATTTGTTAAATAATACTTTTACAATTTTCATTATTTATTATATAATACTTTCACGATTTTCAAATAATGCTTTTAGGAACTCCATTATTTATACCTTTATAATTTCCATTATTTGTTAAATAATACTTTTTGTGGTCGAAACTGGTCAGCGGATTCTTGATCAAAGCGGAGAGAAAAGCAAGTATCCAAGATGGCGAACGTGAACGAAGCTCTGAGTTTACTAGACTCACTTAGGACCGTGCTTGTTTCACGTGGTCAGGAGATACGTAAGGCAGGTTTACCCACAGTTCTAAGATCGCATTCGTTGATCGTAGAGTTTTGACGTTTGCCGTTTTAAAGTGTAATTTATGTATTTATTCCGTACCACTAAGACATGCATGATTTCAGATTCCTTCGACTATAAGTTCGTCTTCGACGTTGAATAATGCAACTAGTCAGCGACCTGCAGCAGTACTTCCATCAGCTTTCAGGCAATTCCTTACATCCCAACAGTCCACTTCAACTTCAAGACCTGCTGTATCAGCAAAGCCAGCTGCTAAGAAAAGAAAAGTGTCTGGGAATGTGGGACGTGACAAGAGCTTCACCAAGGATATTCTGTGCATTCCTCCAGCTGATTGGATTGGGAATACAATTCCCATTCCGCGAGCAAAAGCCAGAGGAAAACTTGTTGAGCAGGGCCTGGCTGGTAAAATACTGCTGTGGTCATCCTGGTCCAACCAACGAATCATCGAAGAGGTGACAAGTCTGTTTGGGGGTGCCTTTGGTCTGGAGGATGGCGAACAACTCCCATTTCGATATTTGTCTATCGTAGCAGGGATGAAAAAGCTTGCATACCCCAAAGTGTCTGCATCTTTTCAGTGGAGTGGAGCAACTGTGGCTGCCCTTGCTGGCCAAGGAGGTCTCTACATAGAGTCAAGTCTTCCCATCGTGAAGAAGGAAAAAAATTCAAATGGGAATGTAGTAATGAAAAAAAGAAATATCTTACTAGTGGACTCTGATTCATCGGTAGGTTTGATTAGTAATAAAAAAAAGAAAAACAAAATAATTTAAAAAATACTTTAATTAAGGTTGGTTGGTTAACAATATCCGTCTGTGATATAGATTGTATTCCTGCTTAGTTTACTACTGCAGTAGGCTAGTCATATTTTATTACTGGTAGATGTATAAAAGATAGGAATTGTGTGAGTTGCTACAGCTAGTAGCATACTGAAAGCTAAGGATAACAACAGGTAATTCTATGCAAATTTAAAATTACAGTGTATCAGCTAAAGTAATATTCAGAGAATCAGCAGGGAACGGGCTTGGCGACAATAGCGTCGGGGAAAAGAAGACCCTGTTTTTGTCATGCTTAACTTGCACTGTTAACATAATTATGTTTAAATCTGCATTTTTAAATCATATATAATCATTGTGTTAGTCGATATACAATATTTTACATGACGCTTAGAAAATGGTAGACAATTTTAGATTTGCATAGCATGATCCTGTTGCTATTACTTACATGTAGCTTCACCACTGTGGGTGGGTAAAGAGGTAACAGGCTAGCTGTGTTACACATGTAAAGTTACAGTAAAGTGAGAAATTTGGGGACAGATAGGAACTTTAAATTTCTACGAAGACAGTATTATTTTTTAATTTTTTAAAGGATGATGAGTGCAATGGCAGTTTGCCTAGTCTGGACCAGATTCTTGATGGGGCAGATAAAACATCCTTGCAGTCAGATACAGCTGGTTCAGTAGCAAACCAGTGTTCAGTAGCAGATCAGCATTCAGCTTCAGCAACTGAGGGTTACTTCCGGTAAGCCATTTGAGCTTCCTCAAAAATTACTTTTTGAAGATGTAAATATCTTAGTTGGGTTACACTATGGGTAGATAAGAAACAATAGACACAGACTACATCATTCAGACATATTCACATTGTTCTCTGCTCCTATAACCCCAACTAAATATTTGAATTTTTTTATTGCTTCATTTAAAAGAACATCAAAAAGTAGGACAAAATGCAGTTTACCGTTCCTTGATATCTTTTATAGTTCCAGAGTTATAAAGATTTAAAGATGTCAAAATGAAGAAAAAATATGGCAGAAACAAATTGCTGATTCAGCACAAATTGTGACGTCATGTGGTTTGCATGTTAATTTGGTGAATGTTTAAATGACCTATAGCTCAGTTACTATGTGTCAGAATCAAATGAACCTTTGCACACATATAGTGCAAGATGAAACACAGTTGATATCACGGATTTTGTTGTCAAGGTAACACTGTTGTACCCAGGCCCCTTGCATGGATTTTATAAAACACCATGTATTTATCTCTGTGGGCATAATTTTCAAATTATTATAGTATAAATATATTTTAGGCATGCATAGGTATGACAAGAACATGTCTGATATTATTTTATCCTTATCAGGACAGAGAAGGTGGTTTATATATAAAATCCGTGCAAGGGGCCTGGGTACAACAGTATTACCTTGACAACAAAATTCGTGATATTATCAACAAGGTTCATTTGATTCTGACATATAGTAACTGAGCTATAGGTCATTTAAACATTCACCAAATTAACATGCAAACCACGTGACGTCACAATTTGTGCTGAATCAGCAATTTGTTTGTGCCATATTTTGTCTTCATTTTGACATCTTTAAATCATTATAACTCTGGAACTATAAAAGATATCAAGTAACGGTAAACTGCATATTGTCCTACTTTTTGATGCTCTTTCAAATGAAGCAATAAAAAAATTAATTTCATAGGCACTTTAAATAAATAATCTTGAGTCTCAATTGAAACGTTTAATCTAAATTACATTTCACCAGCAAAACTTCAAACAAAAGTTTTTAACTTTCTTAAAATTTGGAGTTCACAGATGAAATCATAAATGCCATCAGAATTTGTTGCCATGGCAGCAAGTGTACAGTATCATACGTTGGAATTTCATTGCAATACATCCAATACTTTTAGAAATACATATTGACCACAGGAACTTAAACATTTCCTTTAGTTCATATGCTGAAATTCTGGGTGAAAATGACAATTTGGAGGATGAAGATGTGCATCAAGGGTCCTTGAAATATGCGCAAGGTGGGTAGGCTGTGTAGCTTGCAAAATATAAGTAGATAAATAATGTAAATACATGTGTTTGGGACTGAACATATTCTAATACTGTAGGCAGGAGTTTATTGTTGAGATTAAAGGGCTTTTCTGGTTGGAGATGTTTTTACAATTTACCGTTTTGCTAATTTCTTAAATTTAATTATAGCTCTTTAATGGACACATGTTTGAGAATGTAAATTGTGCAGGAAGTAATTTTTACTGGGTTAGGAACAGGCAGTGGTTGATTAATTGGCTGAATGAATGGATTATTTCTATCAATTTTCAAGACATACAGGTAATTAATGTATTTAATCAAGCTTTTTATCACAAGTATTTCTATTTTGTTGACAGGGATTCTGCTTCCAAGTCTGATGATTATAAAGAAATATTGCAGCAACATATATTGTCTTTGATTGTTGATGCTGATGACAAACCTAATCCCAAAAATCTTTTGAATGTCAGAAGGAGTTATGCTTTCATTGATGGAATGAGAAAGATCAATCGATCAACATTCATCCCAAACCATGGCTTATCTGTTAAATTTGCTGATGACACTGGTGCCAGTGAAGGAGCTGTTGATGCAGGAGGACCAACAAGGGAATTTCTCAGAATTGCTTTGTATCAATTGTACCATAATCATGGACTATTTGGTGGTCCAGATCACAATAAAGTGCTCTTGCTTAATTCACAAGGTTTGTTATGACAATTTTTTTTTATTGTTAAGGCCGGACTTTTTTTATTTGTTAGATTGCGGATTCGCTGCCGTGTGATTTCCAAAAACAAGAGAAAATATTTTTTACAGACATTACTTCTCGGGTTTCAAAATTGAATAGAGGCTGCACGCAGGCTACCCACTCCAGCATGAGTAAGCCATTTCTGCATGTACAGCTAGTGTATATAAGTCATTCATTAAACAAATATAAGCCATTCACTAAACAAATATAAGCCTTGGACCTAAATTGTATTTACAGAATATGCTGTAGCATATATACTAGAATATGCTATAGCTGTAGTTGAACTTTTAATACATTGAGGAAATTATGAACCAGAAATGTTTCTTTTAACGGTTTCATTGTACAGTATCAACTGCTGGTGCCTAATGCCTGCCAATTAACTGCTCTATTTATAGCACGTGCCAAGGACATGTATAGAAATTGTGGAAAATTCCTGGCTATATCATTATGTAATGGTGGAGGTGTGGGAAATTGCATGTCTCAGGCAATTTACAATTTTTTTGTTTATGGAGAGGAAGGGTCTCATCCACAAATTAGAGATGTTGTAGATGGTCAGGTACAAGATATGCTAGTGAAGGTACAGTAATAAAATTAAAGAATACAGTAATAAAGAGATTAGTAATAGTTTATATTATACAAACAGTAACATCTTTAATATATACATGAAAAAAATTCTCAATTCTGATTGGCTGAGAGGAGTGCAATTTTAGTGTAATTCAGTACAGAAAAATGAAATACAGTGCCAATTTTGTAATTTTTTAAATATGCACAAAAATCATTTTTTACTAGAAAAAAAGCTCTTCCTGTTAATTTTTTTCATGTATGTTATTTGAACAAAGCATTTTGATTAGAAAGATTCTCTTTATGATAAAGTTTTTCATGTATATTATTAATAAGTAATAGCATGATTTCTCGTGCAATTTGAAAAAAAACAACATGCACTCGTGAGTTTTTCAAAGACCTCAAATAGCACTCGTCCTTCAGACTCGTGCAATTTTGATAGTCTTTGAAAAACTCACTCGTGCATGTTTTTTTCCAAATTGCACTCGAAACCATGCTATTACCTATACTAATAGTGCATATGACATGAAAAGTTACCCCAGTTTTTTTTATGAAATATTGAAAGAACATATAAAATAATGAAAATTAATGGCTTTTACATTACCTTCCACGTCTTATTCCGTTTGTGAGTTATTTTAAAATGATGTAAGTTGATCTATGATAACATCATGCATGGATGTGCATAACACAAAACGGAAAATTAGTCATACTCTGATTGGTGTTAGTTACATGCACTGTAGGGTTTAGACTGATTGAGGCTGCAAAGTTTTAGTCAGATTAGTTAAACCAATCAAATTGTATGGCTGATGTTCCATATTGTGCTATGCACGACTGTTGACGTCATAGCTCAACTTCAATCCCATTAATAGCTGAAACGAAACTTCAACTTCCTTATACTAACCGTAATGACCAAGCAGACAAGGTCAATAAGAGGTTTACTTATTATTATTATAATTGGCAAAGCGAAAAGGTGGTGAACTCCTAAGATTTTTAGGAACAAATTGTTTAAGAACATGTCACGATGGGACGGTGTTTATATTAGGGGATTGGGCTGGAAAAACCGTTGATCCTTGGGTGTTTGTTCGGGAGAACTAGAGTACGATATTCAAGCGAGATTTATTATGAGAGAGTATATAACTTTAATTTATAAACACAAATTACTGACGTTTCGGACGGAGCCCTTCATCAGAGTAAAACACTTCCTGCGCGGCACTCTACCCTCAGTTCATTATATATTTATATTGCGCTTCACCAACATTTTCATTTTTAGCAATTAGCATGGGTTGACAAATTTGTCAAAATAGAAAAACTCGCATTAGGGCCATTTAAACGGAAACCGACCTTTTCTCTCCCGTTTAAATGGCTCTATTGTCGGACTCTGGCGTGGCTTAGTTATTAAATGATGCATGAAAGAAATTTGATTGCTAATTAGTTATTGTATTATTGTTGAATGGCAGAAAACGATTGCGTAATTTTAATTTACATACTTACAGATTAACGAATGCATAAACAAAGAGGCTTTTGAAGAACTCTTGAATGACGACCAGATTGCTGAACAGATTTTTCAGTCTGGATTTCAAGCAGTTCCAAAATTTGAACTGAAGTCATCGATAATAAATGAAGTTTGCCGCTACCATGTGTTGGACCGCCCAAGAAGTGCGTTGGAACAAATGAAAGAGGGGCTGAAATTGCTTGGTATTCTTGAATTAATCACACAGTACGCAGAAGCATTTGCAAACCTGTTTTGCTACAAAGAGGCTCCTCTGACCCCAACTGTCTTCGAGGAACTGTTTCAAGTGTCTTATTCCGACCTAACTTCAGCAAGAGAACAGGAGGAACATATGGAGTCATGTCGGGGACAAAATTAGATCCATAACTTCGTGGCGTCAGTACTCTGCTAGTCGTCGTGAGTCGCCCGTACTTCGTGGCGTAATTATACGTTTCGTGGCGTGACAACATGACCATTAATCTCTTCTCCATGGCGTGACTACATGGCCGTAAACTCCTTTTCGTGGCGTCGCTTGGCTCTCTTCGTCGTGCCCCTGATTCGGAGTTTATCCTTTTCGTGGCGTCGCTTGGCTCTCTTCGTCGTGCCCCTGATTCGTGGCATCCTTATTCTCTTCGTGGCGTCGTGTTTGTCTTCGTCGTGATTTCTTCGTTGCGGCGTGTGCAATAAACATAGTCAGCGGCAGCACATATCAATTTTAACATTAACATGGTTTTCATGGTTTTTACTAATCCAAGTTCCAAGTATCCATGGATAAACACGCAAAATGTCCTTTAGTTCTGCAAGTCTGCCTTTTGATAATGTCAAAAATTTTCTACTTTCAACAATTGCTGAGTTAATCCGTTGTCTGGAAAATGTTAACGCGAGCAATGACAGGAACGTGTTCGATCATTGCCTTTACAAACTGGATCAAGTTATTCGTGTTTCTCTGCAATGCCAGACGTTTGTGGAGCGACATAATAGTTTGGGACGATATTATTGATCTTCTTACTGATGCTCACAGTACTCTGTGGGGAATAGATGAACACGAAACAGTGAAAGGCCGACCAAAACTCATACACAGTGGCAATGTAGGCAGACCGAAGTTTGAAATTCCAAGAGAATCTTTAAAACTTTACTTGGAGTATGGATTCTCTCTCGAACAAATCGCTGAAATGATTGGGGTATGTCGAAAGACTGTGAGTAGACGTATTGACGACTTTAACTTGAGGGAAGAAGTGCCAAAGTATACGGATATTTCAGATGACTCACTTGATTCCTTAGTGAAATCACTATTGCATGATTTCCAAACTGTGGAATACGTAGAATGAAAGGTCTTTTGCTTGCTCAAGGTGTTCGGGTACAATGGGATCGTGTAAGACAGACCCTTTGGAGAACTGACCCTGCTGGTATAATATTGCGATCTATTCAGCTAAACATAGTAAGTAGACGCCACTATTCAGTTCCAGGACCCAGGGCTTTATGGCATTTAGATGGCCATCACAAACTTATAAGGTGGGGGATTGTTACTCATGGTTGTGTAGATGGTTATTCTCGGAGAATTATGTTTCTGAGATGCAGTAATAATAACAAGGCATCCACAGTCCTAAAGTTATTTCAAGAAGCTGTGACCACTTTTGGCCTTCCTTCTAGAGTCCGAGGAGATCATGGTACAGAAAACGTACATGTGGCTACCTACATGTTCTCACACCCAGACAGAGGACCTAGGAGAGGAAGCTTTATTGCAGGCAAAAGTTGCCACAACCAAAGAATTGAAAGGTTCTGGCGAGACCTTTTTCATGGATGCATTTATTTGTTTTACTACATCTTTTGGTACCTTGAAGACAAAGAATGGCTTGACCTGAGTGATGAGTTGCATCTATTTTGTCTGCATTACATCTTCATACCCAGAATAAATCAAAAGTTGAGACTCTTTGCAAATGGATATGATAATCACCCCCTGCGGTCAGAGTCAAATATGACCCCTGTGCAATTGTGGATCTATGGTCTGAGTACTAGTAACCTGGATGAATGTACAGATGACAATATTAGATCTTATGGTATTGATTTTGATGGGCCACTTCCCTCTGAGGAATATGGTGGAAATATGTGGAATGATCAATCAGTTGATGTGCCTGAAATTTTTTGCCCCTTATCAAGTGAAGCTTTGGATATTATGCAAAGAGAATTAGATCCTCTTGATCACTCCTCCTGTTATGGTATAGACCTTTATCTAAAAGCAATAGAAACTGTCCAAAGATTACAGTAACATTGTATATATGGTAGTAAATCATCTCTGAACTTATGGTATTGGACATGCAGCTTTTTATTGTGTAATTCAAATACTTTGTTTTAAGAAACCTTTCAATTCAACTTCAGTGTAATAGGCAAAGTGGTTATGTTTGCTGAGTTTTATTTAACATTAACATTTTTTTAACAAAAAGGCTTGGTATTATTTTGGTGGTGAACTTAATAACTAATATAGGAATAATAATACAGTAATAACTAATATAGGAATGTAGACTCCCTCGCAGCCACTTTTAGTGTCATCACTCATGAGTGACAACACTAAGAGTGTTTGCAAGGAGACTAAGGAAGGTATAGGAATGTCCAGCAGAGAACATTGTTTCCTGCATTGTTTTTGTATGTATTATAGATGTTAATGCCAGTAGTGATAAAAAGCTTGGGCTATTGCATTTTTATTAATTATTCTCTATTTATTATTTTGATAATGTTATTAGGTTGCTTCACTTGTATAAATCACTGCTAATTCACCATCAGGAGCACATCAAGAGAGAGAGAGAGGTGGGGGAGGGGGGTAAACAGACTGTACCTCCTCCCTGGGCACAAATATTGCCAATGTACAATAGCGATACATAAACTAATAAATATCTTGTTTGAAACTTTGCTTATAGTTTCTTAACAGTATAGTATTAGCAAAATATTTGTGGTACCGGTGCTTCCATGTGTATTACTTGATTTGCAATAAAATCAAATAAGACACATGGAAGTACCACAAATGTTTTGTTAATACTAATATAAATATCACTGAATATTGTTACTGTATAACCCAAACCTTTGAACCATACTGTGCATTTTTGATAATTAATGTACTTTAAAAAGTATTGGAAAAAAATTGGAATGTGAAAAGATTAGAACACATTTTTACCTCACCTAATTAAGATTAAGTCTTAAATCAGTGTTGCAAATTACATTAAAAAATAAAAAAAATAAAACTTCCAAACTTGCTAGCCTGCAATAGAGGTGTTCTGCAGTCCAACTTTTCCTTGTTACACAATGCTTGCACTGAAGGCTAACTTAAACAGATAGCAACTGAACACAACTGATATACCAACTTAATAAACAATATCAAAATTACTGTAAATCCATATCTTAAGGAATGTGCTGGGTGGCACTAACAGTAAAATAAATGTTGCAAGCCTACACTGTAGCATAGTTAAGGATTGGGGAAACCCATCCTTTCAAACTTTAAAGCTATATCCATGGCTTCAAAGAACTTTTTCTTGGTGGAGTGAACTGTAGGTATGCGAAGGATGGCCAGGCATGCAGATGTTGTAGGCAGCTTGTAACAATCATCATCTGCTAGGTAGGTAACTTTTATTTTGGTTTGTAGACCACCCAATGGAACCACTTGCCATCCAGTACAAAATTGCAAAAGGGCACAAGCTCTTGGTCCACCAGAACCCACCACGTCACTTTCTTGCTCATTTATGTACGCCATAAGCCATTCAGATGCCTGCCTCTCTGAAAAGTTCTTGGGCTCAGATAACTTCATCAGTTCTTGGAGGTCTGCTGTGCTAAACTCAGAGCCAGATGAACACAAAAAAACATGAGAACTTTTCTTGTGCTTTCGAATAAGCTGGAGAATACCAATTGATTCCAATCCTTCACGAAACTCATCGATTTCGTGCTTTCGTGAGGAAAGAAGCTCATTGAAAATAATTTGCTGAATCAGCAAATCTTTATTAGACATTGTAATGGCCTGTTCTTTTGGCCAATGAGAAGAATTTATCACTGTCCAGTAAGCTTCAGACCTTGGATTACCTTCAAGAACCCCATTTAGGGCAGCTTCATCCTCACACAAAATGAGGTCATCAAGCAAATCATGTAGAATAATTGTTGCTGCATTCTTTGGAATGGTCTCCTTAGTCATCTTGCAGGTGATTTCTTCCTCACTGTCTCCAGTAAGATATGAGTAGATGTATGGTGACAAAACTGGGAAACCAATTGAGGCTTTCTGGATAATCGAATGAGAAACCATCATACCAACAAGCCTAAAAAGAATTGACTTGGTAGCATCCTTTATTGGAATCATGTTTGGTTCCTCCCCTTCAAAAAGGCGTAACTTAGCTTCTCTCAAAGCAATGGTAAATAACTCTACTTTCAGTGCACCACCATCTAAACCATCTTCATTAGCAAATCTCACCATGAGCTCTTTTGTGAGTCTATCTGAGGCAGACAGAGTCTTCTTGTAATATTTGATTACATCAGCCCAAACTGTTTCTCGGTCGACCTCAATGAATTCTTCACCATCTTTTCTTACTTTTGAAATAAATTCTTCAATTATATCAGCAAATGGCTTTTCTTCATCCGTTTCTTGGTTCATGTCCATCAGTATTAATGCAGCATCATCAATATTTGATGCTAATTGGGCAACATTTCTGATATCATCTTCTTCTGCTGTTGGGAAAGTTTCATGAAGCTGACGAGTCCACTGATTAACATCTGGAGCCCATCTTCCACTATCACTTTCTGTGTCAGAAAGCTCAATTTTATCCACAGTTGACACTCCCTTGGCTTGGCCGCACTCAGTCATATGCTTTCTTAAATCAACCAATGGTACTTGAGCACTACATTTCTGGCATTGCGTGGATGGAGATGTACCACTTGCCACTTGAGGCATGATATCCATGGAAATGTTACTTTTCATGGGACGAATATATATCAGTGTGTTGTTACTGACTACATTTCTCATATATGGTATGGTGTATCCATCAGCAGGCATGGTTATTACCTTTAGTGGTCTTACAGAACCCCCTGATTCAGCACGTAGGAATTCAAATGCTCCATCTTGTGATTTCAACTTTTCATATTCCTTTTCAAGAGCTTCTTTCAGTTTACAGAAGTTTGCATTCTTATCTGGAAATGTTACTTTTGTTCGACCAAGTCCAGCATCTTTCATGCGTGCAAGGTTGCTTATGGTTGGGGATGTATTAGCTATAGTGCTTGACAGTAGGCAAAAATCATGAGTCCAGGTTTCCTTGGGTTGAATGATAAACTGCACTCCTGTTCTTTTTGCTTTTTTTGGCTTCGGCTGTGCAGCAGCTCTATTTCCTCCACCTGATAGACTAGGGAAGGATCGTCTAAAAACAAACACTTATTTTAATTTTTTGTCCCATTATTAAATTGCCTAGATAAAGAATCCTCTACAGTATAGTACACTATTTAAATACTCAATATTAAAATAAATAATTACAAGAGAGCAACTGATTTTAATACTGTCTAATCATTCGAAGACATCTTTAACTGATATTTGGTATTATCAACCATGTCCATCGTATATGAAAAACATGAATATTTATACTTTAGTAATAAATTAAAGTAAAGTAATAAATTAA
The DNA here is from genome assembly GCA_035771165.1 of Paragorgia papillata. NCBI lineage: Eukaryota > Metazoa > Cnidaria > Anthozoa > Scleralcyonacea > Coralliidae > Paragorgia > Paragorgia papillata. Next base: position 1,454,602 of record JAWNZC010000086.1, on the reverse strand, counting down.
ACCGACTTCTGAGAACCCAGTTAATATAACAGATTGTTTTTATACTTGTACGTACCTGAGATCTTCTCTAACTGCATTGGACAAAGATGCAGAAGTACATGGTTGTTGTTCAGACGACGTAATGGTACTTGTGGAAGATGATCTGGACTGTGAAGATGACGGATTCTCTAACTTTGTTATAGCTTCTCTCAAAACATTGACCACGCGACGCACGTCGTCCGCCATCTTTTCGGGAAACCTTCTTGTGGTATTTTTGCGTGTTCCACGAGAGAATTTTCCCGCGCAGAACGAATCGACAGAGTAATGTTAAAATTGATATGTGCTGCCGCTGACTATGTTTATTGCACACGCCGCAACGAAGAAATCACGACGAAGACAAACACGACGCCACGAAGAGAATAAGGATGCCACGAATCAGGGGCACGACGAAGAGAGCCAAGCGACGCCACGAAAAGGATAAACTCCGAATCAGGGGCACGACGAAGAGAGCCAAGCGACGCCACGAAAAGGAGTTTACGGCCATGTAGTCACGCCATGGAGAAGAGATTAATGGTCATGTTGTCACGCCACGAAACGTATAATTACGCCACGAAGTACGGGCGACTCACGACGACTAGCAGAGTACTGACGCCACGAAGTTATGGATCTAATTTTGTCCCCGACATGACTCCATAGGAACAAGTGATCATGCACTGGCGTGACTACCTTCTTGATTGTCAAAGTAAGCTAAATCTTACCGGGTACGGGCACTAATGTGAACACGTTTTCAGTGCCGGAGTGCCCAAAGTGGTGCCCACGATTTTTACTCAATATTCCTTGTAATTCTAAGCCTCAAAGCCACAAAATAGCTACAAAAGCCATGAAAAAGTGAACATTGTGAACGCTTATCAGATCCAGGGTGTCGTGAATGTGAACAAGTGGCCCGTGCCCGAGCACCGTACCCGGGCACCTAGTCTGAACAGGCCCTAAATGTACTGTAATGCATGATCTCTGTCAACATATGACCAATACATGAGATAGATTGTCTTCTTGTGGTCGGACAAGATGATTTTGAACCAGTGGAGACACTAGAGATTTCCCAACCATGTTTCTTGACAAGGGGGTTTAACACAACACCGACGTCATCTGTGCGGAGCGATATTGGGGGTGGGGTGGAGTTTGTGTTGTGCCTGCCCCTTGGACCCTTCACTTGTACTCCCACTACTTTAAATATATCCTTCCCTTTGTGCCTAGTTTTAATATCCTAAACTGGGTACAAATTAATGACATATAACTTGCCCTATTTAACACTTTCATGAGATTATGAGAAAATCAATCCACTCCAAGTCTGAGAAACTCAAGCATTATTTTATGCTGGCTAACACCAGACAATTTTTTTTAGCAGAAAGGAAGAGGCAGTTGAGGCCAACAGTCCCTCTGAACATCCAATATACCATGATTATTGCACTGTACTAATATGTGTTCTATCTATATTGATGTAGCTGGAGCCGCACAAGCAACACTGGCACATGTCCTCATTTTTGCAACTGGTGCAAATCAAGTGCCACCACTGGGTTTTGACGTTACTCCTAGCATTGCCTTTTGGGATGATGTCAGACCAAAAGCCAACACTTGCCTAAACAGGTTGTACCTTCCGTTACATCAGTACAACTGTGATATCCCATATGACACTTTTAAAGAATACATGGATAATGGTATTATTAACTCTCCTTGCTTTGGGATGGCTTAATCTTTAATCAATTTCAAAAGGAAATACTGGAACCACGTATAAGCCACACAGCTTTTTGATGTACATGTACAGTGCACCATTATAGGTAACAAGCTATAAACTGCCAACCCTGTTCCAGTTGCTTGAACATTACCATATTTGCATTGAAAGAACTGTTGAAATTCTGTTTCAATTATTGTTACGGTACTACATGTAGTTGCATTTCTGAAAGTTACCCTTAAAATTAAAGTTTTATTTACATGGGACAATGACTCCATTTTTTGTCTGTTCTTTTAATGAAAATGGACTTGTTATCACTAACAGTAACCAAAGTTAAAATTACAATATTCGTCAATATAAATCACCACACTTTTATATGGCAGTGCCTTATACAAACATAACATGAACTATGATAATAATTATAAATTATGCACAATATACAAAATAAAAGTTTTCACATTTGTTTTTCTTGTTTAGTAAAGCCTGGTTCTTACAGCCATCATAAGCATATATCATCACAATTAAAACAAAGAATCCTGTCTTGAATCCTGACAAAACAAGCATTTTTCTTTTGTTCAATACTTGGATTGTGCTTAGAGTTTAAATGGTATTGTGGTACTTTATTAGGAGTTATATTTTTGTTTTCTCTTTCGTTCTGGCCTTATGCTACTCATGCTCAACAGTCAAGTGAAAACCAGGCTTAATGAGAGCAGAGGTATATTCTAGATTTTATGTCTTTTATATAGTATATACTGTACATCAGACACATTGTCATTGCCTCAGTATATGCCTACCTACAAATTCAACAACAAGGCGATACAACTCAGGACCAGTACATTGCGACAAAGGGTTAACTAACCTCTGGAGCTCAGCAAAAGTATTCTCACCAAGAGGATTTGGAGTGTCCGGAACAACCACATGTGGCAAGTCTGCTATCACTAGATCACTTACGTTTACTGTGTGTGCAACATGAGGGATTGCACACTCATACCTAGCTGTAAGTTGTTGATTGCACCAAAAAATCTGGGCTGGTGTATTGTAACGTTCCGTTGACAGTTTATGGTTGTTGTGAGCTGCTACAAATTCAGTGATGGTCTTATTTATGCGTGACAGATACACATAGTGAAGACAAAAAATGTCAGTGTCATTGTCTACATCAAGTATACCTTCGCTTTCCATTTTGTAGAACTCATCCTTGTACATAGCAATCACTTGCTCATTTAGTGCTCTGTTGTGTCGCTCTATCCTTTGGTTATGGACAGATTTTCCTACTAGGACAGGCCTCCTTTCTTCTCCCCTGGCAGTGATCATGTCCTCCCAGATTTCAACATTTTCACCACCCCAATCGGTTCTTACATGAAGTGGTCTTCCATATTTAGCAACTGCTTCCAAAAACAAGGAATGTACAGTACTGGCTCTATTATTGGGTGAGCAGCAAGCAAAAACCACCAGCCGGCTATAACCATCAATTCCATGATGAACCACAAGTTTCCACCTAATAAGTTTGTGATTCCCATCAACGTGCCACAAGAAATTTGGAGATGGGACGGAATAAACCCTTCGTTTAATAGGGGCCTGCTTCCTTTTCTCGACTCCTTCAGGGTCAACAGAGTGTATGGCCCTTCTTATTTTGTTTCGTTGGACATGCACTCCTCTTGTTTCCAGGTGTCCTTGTATCATCACCTCTCCTGAATTTGGGTGGGCTTCTGCGATGGAACGCACAGCGCTTTTGATTTCTTGCGTTGTATGATTTGTAAATCTTTCATAATCAATACCATGCTGTCTGATGGCATTGTACACAACAAGCCTTGACACCCCATACTGTTTGGAAATATCTGTTATTGGTATTTTTAACTTCAGCAAATTCAGTAGTTGTTCTTTTGGTATAACTTTTTTAGGTCTACCAGGTTTTCTGTAAAAGAAAAACAAGGGTGAAACTAAATATAATATGTCACAATTTACAAGAAATACATTACATGGCTAGACTTTGTGGAAAAGACTATGTTATTGACCTAAGTTAGCAGTTCTTAACCTTTTTCCTGCAAATTGCCCCTTTTGATGAACTTGAATATGATATTCCCCCCTACGCACAAATGTGCTATCAAAGAATAAATTTTAATAACTATCTACAAGACAATATTAACTACCACACTATGTAATATGTTAATTCTGGTGGGTGTCTATTAAATGTTGTGAATATACTCAAACGGCAAAGGCTGATCAGGCCTAGGCCTTTGGGGGGCATGTTGGTCATGTTCCCTCGAGACATTTTGAAAAAAAAAAAAATACATATTTTTTTAAACTTTTAAACTCCATTATGAATTTCGAGCTTTTTTTTATTTTAGGAGCTATCAGCAAAAAATTAACAATGATTTTCATTCTCAAACTACTCAATTACAGAAGTAGAACACAAGTACATGTAAATAATATACACTTAAAAGTCGAGGGAAAACAAAACTGTTTCCCGAGGGAGCAGACATTAAGCGCTTTGTTATATCGCGATGGAGAAAAAATAAACATAGAAGGCACCACACAACTAAGCACTAATCCTAGGTATGGCATTAGTCATTTCAACCATTTGTGCATCTACTTCAAGGCCTTACTGTGTCCTCCTGTTTTCTGAGGGCCCTTACCCTCTTAACCGCACTACCTGTCCTAATAATTAAAATATTTGGTAATTCAGGCAGTGGTGTCCTCCAGGCCACACTTCACCCACGGTAAAGCCCGCACCAAGACATGATGGCAAGGTCCCTTACCATCACTTCAACCTTGTTCTTCCCGTTTTCTGAGGGCCCTTACCCTCAGAACTGCATTTTCCATCACCCAAACTTTGACCACAAAAATTGTGTATAATCATTAATAAAAACTTATGAGTGATTTTTCAAGATTGACCATGTCAGAGTAACTCCGAGAAGATCAATGTCTTTTTGAAACTTATCAGAACTTTATTTCTCACTAATCACTTCACCTCTTCACGGGAAAGAAAGTAAAGTTGAGGCCTGGAAAAAGCATTTCCACAAGGGTAGGGATAAAACGCGGATGCGGATGGCGGACGGCGGATGCGGATGGCGGATGGCGGATGAGAAAAGGCGGATAGAGGATAAAACGCGGATGAGAAAAGGCGGATAGAGGATAAAACGCGGATGAGAAAAGGCGGATGGGGGATAAAACGCGGATGAGAAAAGGCGGATGGGGGATAAAACGCGGATGAGAAAAGGCGGATAGAGGATAAAACGCGGATGGGCAAAATAACGGGGGAACATAAAATAAAATGATATTAGATATAAAACCCTGTAGATATAAAACGAAAGAGAAAGAGAATTTAAAATGTCGGAAGAAATCAAGGTTTAATACGCGTTACATAGTGTTAATCGAAGGCAAGCTGTTTTTCAAAATTTAGAGTTTATCTATATCTACTGAATAAACATCGCTAACGACTCAAATAATATTACGAATTTACGAGATTATAGATTAGAAAGCACAGTACTGTTCTCATTGTGGCATGAATCAGAGGGTTTTTACAACACGCATTTAATATGGCACTGTTCGTAGTTCTAACACGATTAAAATTCCGGTGATCTAAATACATGACGGAGGGGATAAAACGTGGTTTCGCGAAAAACGCGCAAGCGAATTGCGAAAATACCATGCATTGCACGGAAGAACGTTAAATGTTGTTTTTTTAGATTTATATATAATTTCGATACATATCCTGTTAGGCATTAAATTTGAGTTTAAGATACCCATTTACTTTATCAGTCATCGACCGCTTTTCGGCTTTTGGTTAATTAGCTTTAATGCGGTGTTGTTTTGCTGGTTGTTTTGCTGACGTTTCAAGGTTTCATATATGTGAAATCGCTCATTACTTAAACAGGTCTTGGACTTTACGGTATATAATGGCATTGGCAGTCCGTCCGGCAACGCTTCATTCGTAGCCAGCGTTCTGTTTTGGCCATTACTTCCTTCGGTGAGAACCAGAAATTTCTCGAATGATCAATAAAGTTCCGCGTTTCCTGTTGTTGTTAAGAACGCGCATGCAAACGGAAAGTTAAGTTTATATAAGAGGTAATGACACTGGGCTGAATTTAAACCTTTTCCCTTTGTTATTGTATCGGAATCATGCGCTGTATATTTAATAAAGGCATAAGTCTCTTCTATATATTTATCAACATTCTGAATAAAAACATCCAAGCAACTGTTCAAAATCACAGAGTTTTTAAAATTGGTTTTAATTGTTTTGGGGGCGCAGTAATTGGCATTAGCTGTTGCGTTCACCCAGCCTGATACTTGTATTCTGCAATATATAGCATGGCAAAGCTATAATAAATATATAAAATAGGATCACGGTACAAATGAAGTCTAGTCCTTTAGAAGTTTTAAGGATTGTTTCAATAATATTGTTTCATTGTAAATATTTTTTTAAATCATATTATCTCAACTTTAAGTTTATTATACACGTTTGTTATATAAATGTAAGATTCCTTGTTCAAATAAAGATCACTAGGACCCCGTTTATACTAGAACAAATGGTTCCGGATTCACATTGTTTTTTATTCCCATAAGGATGAAAAACAATGTGAATCTGGATACTTTTGCTCTAGTGTAAACGGGGTCTAAATAAGGGGCTTCACTAATAACTCCTTTCTTCGGCCGTAAGATGATATTTAAAGTGCCCCTAACCTCGACAATTTTTATTGTCTTATTTGGAAGAACTTTTAAAATGATAAAGTAACTTCTTTGGAAGATTTTCGCTTTTTCGCTTTGTTTTTGAGATATTTCATTTTGTTTGATATGCAAATGTCCGGATTTACGTCACCATGCATAATGACTTATCAGAGAATGTTATGTATCTTTGCGTTCATCAAATAAAAACACTAAAGTATGAATAACATGTGTGGGTGTTTCTCCCACAACACCAAACTTCTCGATTTCAAAGGATTTCGTTCGAGAATGAAAGAGATACACCAACTTCTTCAATAAGTCATTATGCATTGTGACGTATAAATTCCAGACATTTGCATATCAAACAAAATGAAATATCTCAAAAACAAAGCGAAAAGGTGAAAATCTTCCAAAGAAGTTACTTTATCATTTTTAAAAGTTCTTCCAAAGCAGACAATAATAATTGTCGAGGTTAGGGGAACTTTAAATTTTTGCAAATTTGGTTTATGCGAGTTTCAGTATGATCGTAAGCAAACGATTGAGCTGGGTTTAATAACCTTCAGAACAAAGCCCATAAAACCACGAAACAAACCCGTCTCAAAAGACTTAAGATGCAGATTAAAATTAGATCACCCCGCTGAGCTATCCGGGTCTACTATTAACCACCGATCTATAGCAATAACTCGAAATATAGTAAGGTTAGATAAACTGCCGAAACAGAGAACTTCTCTGTTTCGGCAGTTTATCTAACCTTACTATATTGTTGTTTCAACACTGCCTACGCAGCACGCTACTTTTATTATACCAATAACTCGTTTGATTAGGATCGTAACATGTACGCGCATAATTAAATTTGCAGAGAAGAATTGATTTAGTTTAGATGCAAGCAAATCCTAAAATTGATTCACATCTGCTCTTGCGGCCGTGGAAAGAATTTCGTGACACGAGTTAGCCCGGTCATTAACTATGGCCGGGCTCATGTAAGCAGCCCCTTTCATACTTTAAACGTAAGGCTTATTTATAGCTATTAGACTGAATCAGCAACATTGTTGGCCCTCTCAGTCCTTTTTACATCGTTCTCTCTTAAGTTGTCTGCCAATTTTAACACTTCCGAAATATCTTTGTTATTATCATCGTGTCCGTTTCAAAGCGAGACCTGATTCAAAGCCCTTTCCATGCGTAGCGTGTGCGTACATACATGCAGACGTTCCACCCAAAAAGGCGGTTTCAAGAAAACCGAAAAGTTTCCGATCCTCCTTTTCCCGTGGAACGTCTGCACGCAGGCTATTTCCTACAAAGTTTACTTTCGTTTGCGTTCCAATAAGGAAAAAATTCATAAATAAATCGAGTGAAGCTCTCGATCGAGCCTAGATACTTTACAAATCGTAATCATTCCTAGGCACTTCTCGTTTAACAAACTACAACCAAACAAGAAAAACTAAACAAGAAAACCAAACAAGCGGCATGCATAAATCACACCGCCAAAATGTAGTATAAATTATGTGCATTTCAATTAATGAATATGAAGACCAAATTCTCTCAAAAGTTGAATGTGCTCTTGTCGTAAATATTGCACCAGCCAACCTGCAACAAAGGTTATTTGCGGACTAAAGTAAGGTTGCTTCATTCTGATGCAATCGTGACGAAGATGAAAGTACACATTCCCCTCTTTGTACATCATTTCATCCTGTGGAGTCGCGCGAAAACCTCTATTCATTCTGGACACAATGACCAAATCGTAAGGTGGACTCGCAATAAAACCGCCAGGCTTTAATGGTTGTGAACAACCATAACAAGAACGTACCATATGCGGACAGAACTGTAACAGATAAACGATGAACTCTCCTAGCTTTGGATTTGGTGGCACAGGATAAGCCGTGGATGCTTGTGGTGTTTGGAGCGACGGCACTTGGGAGACTGTTTGCGCCTGACGAGACGAATTTCCAACACTCGTTATGAATGGTCGATCAATAACCGTTGTCACCTCCGGTTGGTTACCAGTCCTACCACCCTTTCGTCGAGCTGTGGATGCTTTTCCTCCCTTTTTTCCAGTCCCACTATTGCTGTCAAACGTCACCATAGCGCTAACATTCATCCTAACAGGGCCCTTTTCTCGAAGCCACTTCACGTACGGTGCAGTAGCATTCGCTTTCTCCGCGGCAGCTATGGCATGAGCGCAGATCCTGGACGCTTTCCAGCCTGGACAATCTTCGCAGGTGACTTTCCCATTTTTGCACAACGTGACGTAGTGAGGCCTTTTGGATGTCTGGCTTTCTACCATATAGGCAACTTTATCAGCTGCACCTGGAGCACGAACAACTGAACCTTCACAGTTTAGGAGTTTTTCTGCCTTTTCAGTTATGTTGTTCAAGACAGGTGACGGTACGGATCTTACGTCTGCTCTTCCAAGATCGACAGAAAGTCGTACCCTCTTTGGAGATGGCTGAAGGCCTGAACACATGTCGTCTACGTTATCACTACCTGATAGGGGAGTGTGATCAACGTTTGACACTTTCGATGTTACTTTGGCATGAAACTTCTTCAAATGAGCTTCTCGTTGCTTTGCATTCATCTTGAACCAATCACTTTGTGGCATCTCGAAGGAGGCAAAGTCCGACGCCAAACGGTAAGGACCCTTGTTGATGACTGCAGAATCAACATCTTCTTTCTGACGAGACAACAAGATGCCCATCTCACGGCAAAAATCGGAAATCTCGTTCTGCTTGAAATCAACACCACGTTTAATGAGAGCGTTAGCTGACTCTGGCACGTTTGTGTAGTAGGGAGTAGGAGGATCACCCAGTCCAGCATTCCGACGAACTTCCTTTAGCATGCTCTCAGTCATTATTTCTACCTATATAATTTAATGTTGAAAAGCGTTTGTCAAGGATCTGGTGCTAAAGGTATATTTCCGTGAAGCACGCGCTTTCACGTGCACTAGTTGCAACTAGTGTTTCCAGGTGACCGTATATTCAATAAACCACTGAAAATAAATTACCAACCTTTTCGAGTATGTAATTGTAAAATTTAGCTGTTTCCCCCTTTGGAAGATACTGCTGTTCGTTGGAGTTCCAGACTTCTTTCAGCGAAAGTAATTTTGCTCGAAGGTCGGCGTCGTCGTCCGCATCTATAAGTCCTACGGCAAGAAGAAGCATTCTGTCGTGTCAAAATATTGAGTGTTGACGTCGGCAATGTTATGGACAAAGAAAAATTGAAAAGGTTGCGAACCGCAGAGATTTTTAGTAACGAAATACTGACGTTACGAGTGTAGCCCCTTTATAGCCTATAGTCTATAGTCTATAGTCTCAGATAGTCTATAGTGTATAGTCTATAGTGTATAGTCTATAGTCTATAGTCTATAGTCTATAGTCGATGGTCAATGGTCAATGGTCTATAGTCTATATATAGTCTATATATAGTCTCTACATAATCTTGAATATTTTCGTTTACAATCACAGGCGGTTAAAAGAGCCTACAATGAATTAAGAAAAAATACAAACCTTTCTCCCAAGTCTCTCCAACTCGTCGTCCAAAGATATCGTACAAGAATTCTTTTTGCGCCTGATCTGGGACATTAGATAATCTCAGCTGAACTTTGCAATTGTCTCTAAAATGGTTGAAGCATCTCAGATGTACTGCATGTGGGAAGTTGTACTTCATTGCTTTGAACAGTTACTCTTCACCATCAGTTCCAAATGCCAAAATTCCTCTAGTATCCTTATTGAGACTTACAACCTTACTAAAAAAGTGGTTGTAAGAATCAAAGGATTTTGTTTGGCTGAGAAGAATAGGTCCAATCATAGTTGGATGGTTGCCACTCGCTCGATTGACAACTTTAAGGTTTGCAAAAGACGAAACTGTTGCATTAAATTTGCCCAGATTGAATGTGGGATCTGCTCCAAAAACAGAGAATTTAGCCGGATCTGTGCAAAAGGTAGCAACATCACGAAACTGCCAATCAAACCCTAACACACATCGCATTTCAGGAGCCCCTATAACTTCTCGTATGAACGGTTGTTCGTCGCGTTCTAGTTGCTGTCTCTTGCATTGTTCCAAAAGAATCAATAGTGAATCTATATGGTCGAAGCTCCTAACATTTGTATGTCCACGCCTGTTATATTTCGCCTGAGCACGATTTCTGGGTAGATCGCTGATTGAAGATGCCTTCGCTACGCCACCTTGCTCCTCGTTAGCAGTATGGTAAGCGTCTTTCGGAGTTTGAGACGCAGATTTATTTTTCAACCTACGTACGGTACTTTCCTTGATCCTTACATAAGGAGTTGAGTGTTTGTGCTTGCTGTTCCCATGCACCAGGGGCTCGACTGAGTGTTCTTTCCCGTCAAAAGCATACTGGATGAAAATCCATCGAGGAAAACCTATGTAGAGAAAAAAATATTTGGTGAAAATATTATGCAAATGTTATACAATATTATCATATCACCATCCTTATATACAAGGTATGATAAGGTGCAGCTGTCAATAATTGATTAAAATGATAAGATTTCGTTATGAAGTTTCGGTGTTTTAATCTATTGTATGTGGTATTCTTTTAATGTGTTTGATTATTAGTGCACACCCAGTATTACTTTACCTTCTATGAACGAGGCGCACTTTTTCAAGTCAGGAGAAGATTTGTTTTTAAAATAAGTCCTCTTAATCGTATACTTGCTTCCTTCTTGCAAGGGATCATCTTGATCGACTGGAAACATCTCTCCTTTGTGAAGGCAAAAATGATGGTGTTGCACGCCGTTGTTTTTCCACGAACCCAAGTCGTCACATTTCCAGTCGTTCTCGGATTTCAATGACGATCGGTCGAGTAGAAAACATGTGTTATGTGAAATGCCCGTTGGAACCTTCCTGCAAGTCAGAGCATCTTCAACTGGTTTCAGGAGTATTTCTAGGACTTCAGCCGCGCCTTTAATCGTTGACGTCCACTCGTATACTGGCAGAGACTTGTCCCCATTGTAATGCTGTCCTGGTGGTCTACATGAAAATAAATAAGTTATATGTAACTATTCGTTTAGCACGAATATCCTACGGAAGCTATTTTCATGACACTTCATACCACGAGTGAGGTGTCGCTGCATCAGTACAAGGTTGGCACTTGCCAATATTCAATTTAGATTTGAAACAATGATGCAAAACAATTGTGAAGGAAATGAATTATTTATCAGTGTAAACTGATGAGCCTTAGCTTGATGTCGTTTGATAGAGCAATTATAAAAATTATTATACCGCATATATATACCTTTATAACCGGTTTTTCCTCAGAAGGTTTAGGTGAACTATCTTCATCGTCGTCGATCTCATGTGATCTGACAAGACGCTGGCTCTGCGGTTCGTCAGGATTACTAGTATGTATAATGAAAAACATGAAAACATAACATAATCAGCCACATTACATGCACAACCAGGTCACATTTCAGATGGTTCACATTTGTACAGCTAACCACTATTGTACTTGAAAATGGCAATAAGTATAGGAGTTCATTACCGATCACCGAGGCTTTTAGCCAATATTGGATAAAAATAATTGGATAAAAACCGAGGTTCGAGGTAATTAACTGAGTTAGTTTATTCATGCATAAAATTTCTTTAATGTGCCGCGGTTAATATCTAGGTTATTGCGTCTGTGTCATGAATAAACTAAGTCGGTTAGTGACCTTAACCTCGGTCACTACGCTGGTTATTACCCTTGGGCCTGCGGCCCTCGGGGTTAATAACCCGGTTTCGGTCACTAACCTATACTTATTTAATAGTTGAGAAGGTTTTCTAAAAACATATTAATTACTATATATTGCCCTGGTGATCGGGCAATATCTAGATCTGATGATTTCACTCGATTAAACTGGATATACTATAGGTAATATTGGTGAATGAAAATTTCGAGTGTAGAATATATACATTAAAACACCAAACAGGGACCAGTTGCGAAAAATGCAACATCAAGGCCTTCCGGGTAGCAATTGAACCCGCGATAAAGCTGGGTAATTCAATTCCTATAACCGGAAGGCCTTGATGTTGCATTTTTCGCAACTGGTCCCTGTTTGGTCTTATAATGTATGTATTCTACACTCGAAATTTTCCTTCACCAATATATAATATATATATATATATATATATATATTTATATATTTATATATAATTGTCCATGTTTCTCACATCGAAAAATCGAATCAAACGTAAAAAATAAAAAAGGATATTTAACGGAGGAAAAGTTTCTAGTTATAAAAAACGTATAATTACCTTGGTGTCTCATTTACTCCTGAACTTAAACCGTTAACTTTACAATGTGTTGATGCTTGCTAAATAAACATAATTTATAATGAGTTTTATTATAAGCACCATTCATACTAAGATCGATTCAACTTAGATCAATCTCAGATCGATCCAGGTTTGTTTTTAGAAAGCGTCCAAGAACATGCACTTAATAGTGTAAAGCCTTAATCAAACGAGAACGCAAGTCATCGCAAGTTGGCAGTCACGTTATCTCAGCCTGCCGCTCTGAATAATTTCCCAAAAATATTATGTACCGTGACAAAGTTAAAACTTGTTTAAAACACTCATGAAACCTTTATTTTTGTTAATTTGGGTGTTGGAACAACCACTACAGAAATTTGTGACTGCCAACTTGCGATGACTTGCGTTCTCGTTTGATTAGGGCTTAACACTAATAAACTAGTGACCCTTTTAAATTTACGATATTACAGTACAAACTAATTATTATAAAAAGTATCAAATGCAAGAATATAAGAAATAAAAAAAGTGGTATAAAAATATAATTTTGTTTTCTGATGAGTGAAACACTGATTTAAAAACGGGTCACCTGAGAGAATTTTATTAAAAAAATGAAAGTCATGTAAGCATACATGCAACAAGAAGGATAATAATTTCAGAACTACTCATTGTTGAAATATATCGTGCGGGTATGTTGTTAGAAATTGTGTTAAGCTTTCATTTGATGTATAGTTTAAGTTTCCATGTTATGTGAAACGTTTTAAAATGTTCAAAATGTCCGTAGCAATGTTCGTAATAATATAACATTTACTTCTCACAAATATTATAGCATTCAAATGGGTTTTTTCCATTCAACTACGTAATTTACAACCTTGAGCGATATGTCAAGTTAAAGCAATTGAAAAATGCTATTTGGGGAAGAAAGTTCAGGATTCTAGCTAAACGGAAAGTTCTTTAAAAATGGGAAAACATATGCCATTTTGGTTTAGTTCGCAACAAAGATGGTGGCGAATACGAGCCTAACACTTCGTCAAGTTTTCACAGAACGTTTACAACACTTGTAGTCATATAATAAGCTAGTTATTGACCTCGCTTGTTCGGTCTGTACTAGTGAAATATCGGACCTCCGTTTTCTGCACGGACCTCGCTTCGCTGCGCTCGCTCGGCCCGATATTTCACTAGTACAGACCTCACACTCGGTCAATAAGTAGTAAATCTCGTATATCTATTGTTGTTAAGGTTGCTCCCTTCTGTTCCTTCAAAAGTTGAAAAAAATACAAGTTCCAATCTCAGAAAGTGCTCATGAATAATTTGAAAAAGAATGAAACTACTGATATGCATAGAATAACGTTCAAGACATTAAGTACTGTTAACAGAAAATGTGTTTAGTCGTTGCTATGACAACAGTGACGTTTCAAAATGTCTGTAAATTTACATTTAATTCAATTTATTTCAAGAACGAGTTCGGTGACCCCAATTTTTTTTGCTTTAAAACATTTCTTTAAATTTTAGTAATCAATATTCAAAAAAGTTATGGCAGATCCAATTTTTTTATCGAACAAAAATCATTGTTTTCTATGTTTCAAAAAAATTGGATCTATATAATTTTTTTAAAAATCTTACTGTTGATTACTTAAAGTTAAAGAAATGTTTTAATGCAAAAAATTTTTTTGGGGTCACCAAACTCGTTTTTGAAATAAATTGGATTAAATGTAAATTTACGGCCATTTTGAAACGTCACTGTTGTCATAGCAACGGCTGAAACACATCAGTTAACACTATTATATTTGATGTCCTGAACGCTATTCTATACATAACGTTAGTTTCACTCTTTTCCAAAAGATTCATGAGCACTTTCTGAGGTTGAAACCTATCGGGATAAAAATATAGAATGTTAAATATCTTGGAGATAAAAATATTCACATTGGACTAATTTGCATTTACATTTAGATCGCTTTTGACCTATAAATCGATCTCTTAAGATATATGAAAACTCGCCATTACTTCATGTGATTGCGCAAGTAGTCTATATGCACTACAGTGCATAGTTTAAAATTAGTAGTGTGGGTTTATACTAGATACTATATACTAGCACAAGGAAAGAATGTGGGATTGGACAGTAATATTACCTGTATTAAAGGTAGCCTACCTCGCTTATGCAGTTCTCCATCTCTCGTAAAGAATGAGTTAGAGAATTAGTCAGGTCAACCATTGTTGGCAGTTCGTCCAAACTGCTAGAGTCGCTCATGTACTTCTGATCATCTGCAATGCTAGTATCACTTTGGCCACTGTCGCTGTGATCAAAGTTACTTCCAGCACCAACACTGTCTGTTTTATTAGCACTCCCTTCACCCGCATCTCCACCAAGAAGAGCAGAAGCATGGCTAATGTTACCAGTTCTCACAACGGATGTAGCATCGTTGTTAGTAACTTCTGCATGCAAATCACACTTCTCAGCAACCCCTACTACTATGACAAAAAAACCAACAAAATAAACCAGTGTCAGGTAAATTTCTTACATTCAAATTTGACTTTTACGGAAATTTTATTCTATAGACCACCTCTACAACTTACAACACAGATATCACTTATCACATATCATATACCACGTATCATATACCACGTATCATATATCGCGTAACACATATCATATGTCACATCATATAACGTATCATATCACATGTCACATATCATATATCACATATCATATAACGTATCACGTATCACATATCATATATCACATATAACGTATCACGTATCATACATATATCACATATCATAAAACGTATCACGTATCACATATCATATATCACATATAACGTATCACGTATCATATATCATATATCGCATATCATATATCATACATCACATATCATATATCATATCGTTTTCATTAACTAAAACACAGTTATTATTACAAGGTTCTACATACCACGTGTAATCCAAGCTAAGCTTTGCTGCGCGTGACCCGATACTCCGCTTTGCACCAACCTCTTGAGGATCCATTGAGCCAAATGCGTGCAAGATTTCTCGGTTTGGTCCTTTGTGATCAGTAAGATTCCGTTGCCGTTCCCTCCCAAGGTTTCGGCGATCGGATGGGTATCCAAGACGAAAAAAGCATCTCTGTTGACTCCGACGATGAACGTGTACGGGTCACAAGTATAGAGACCTACTGCACTGGATGTGCCACGAGCCTGTGTGAGAATGGCAGTGATGAGATGATTTCTACCAGAAATGGAAAACACAGCCTGCTGCTCAATGAAGTCTTCAGAGAGACTAGAATCATCCATCAGACCATGTTCTCTCATCAAACTGTACGCCGAAATCGGTTCATATGTCTGGTCTATGTTTCGTAAAGGGTTGATCGAAAAGGGAAGCTCTGTGATAATGTTCTCCGCAAAGGTTCTTAGTTCGTCCCATTCGATGCCGTATTTCGTAGCCAGAAAGTGGTTACATATTCCCAGGCAAAGGAAAACGCATGCATTGGTGCCATCATTCTTAGGAAGGTTAACTTGTTGGAATTCGTCTCCGCTGTTGGTGTGAAAACGTTCAGCTAACATGCAATCAACTTTGTTTAGCGCAGTGGACTGACTGATTTGCAGATGCACTAAGGATAGCAATGCCTCAGGTTGATTGTCCGACAACATTGACGATAATGTAGACGCTGTAGGTCTCAATTCCGGCTCAAATTTAGCGCAAAGATGAAATGCTTGCTCGACTTGCCACCACTCTGTGACCTGCAGGAACTCATATTTCGAGTTTGACTGTTGCTTTGGAAGCCGTTTCTCCTTAAGTAACACTTTTAAGGACTCAAGAGACTTTGTCACACCAGCTTCTTCAAAAACGTGCTGGTATGGGCTGTCAAGGTCAGGATTAAGAAGAGAATACATCGTCATTCCAAATGACCAAATATCCGCCTTCTTCAAATCGTCATGAGACACAGAACTTGACGTCGTATTTAAATGAGCTTCGGGTGCCATGTACGCGGGGGTTCCACGGTTAACTCGGTGAGTTTGCGATTCCAGAAGTGTCCGCGTCTGAAGAAAAGTGGCTCTACTTTCTCCAAAATCGGTGAGCTTGCACTTCACAGGATCCTCGGAAAACACTTTCATCCTCGCGTTCTCCTCCATTTCAGACCAACGAAGAGCGTAATGTTGGTTGGTTACCAACACATTTGCTGGTTTCAGGTCGCGGTGAACGATGTTGTTTTCATGAAGATATGTTAGGCCATCAGCAATATCTCGAGCAATCGGTGTTTGGAATTTCTTCAGCGAATAAAAGTCGAGTTGGCCATCGATGAACTGCAGGAAGTCGCTAAGAGAGGTGACGATCTTTTCTACTCCAAATGGATGGAAGTAAAAGCAGAGATATTCCATCATTATCGCGTACGGTTCAACGCAAAAAGCGAAAAAACAAGCAATGTTTTTATGCCCCTTGACCTCATGGAGTAGTCGCGCTTCTTTTACGAATAAGCGTTTACTCTCTCTATCCACAACACGTAGCTTCTTCACGACAACCTCTTCCCCTTTATATTTTCCCGAGTAAATCGCACCAAATGAACCCGAGCCAAGCTTGTCGTTACGCGAAAAATCAGTCCATTTAAAAGTTGGAACCCCAGGATTTAAATTCTCCGCTCGCAATGTTAATTTTGGAATACTGAAAATGCCGGCCATATTTGAAATAACTTATCCAAACGCTGTCTTCGCCATCATGATAAGAAGACAATGATGACCTGACCGGAATGACACTGTTGACGTGAAAGAAATGTCAGAGATATTAATTAGACGATATAACTGTTATTTGAGCTCAAAGTGTTACGATTCGTTGAAATTGAATTAACTCTCTTTCTTGGTCAGTTTAAATATTGAATGCTTATATATATATATATATATATATATATATCCAGTTATACTCTCGGACTCTCAGCATGCAGAAACATTTCAAGTGAAAGTGTCGTGAGGCAAAATGTGTGAAATAATAGAACAATCCGCGTTTTAACCTAACCCCTGATCATCTGGCCATAAGTTCTCGCCAAACGGAAGAGAGTTCACGTGGGATCAAATTTGTATCGTGTTCCTATTGTATTTTATATCGAATACCGATATAAATATATATATAGAAGAGACTTATGCCTTTATTAAATATACAGTGCATGATTCCGATACAATAGCAAAGGGAAAAGGTTTAAATTCAGCCCAGTGACATTACCACTTATATAAACTTAACTTTCCGTTTGCATGCGCGTTCTTAACAACAACAGGAAACGCGGAACTTTATTGATCATTCGAGAAATTTCTGGTTCTCACCGAAGGAAGTAATGGCCAAAACAGAACGCTGGCTACGAATGAAGCGTTGCCGGACGGACTGCCAATGCCATTATATACCGTAAAGTCCAAGACCTGTTTAAGTAATGAGCGATTTCACATATATGAAACCTTGAAACGTCAGCAAAACAACCAGCAAAAACAACACCGCATTAAAGCTAATTAACCAAAAGCCGAAAAGCGGTCGATGACTGATAAAGTAAATGGGTATCTTAAACTCAGAATTAAATGCCTAACAGGATATGTATCGAAATTATATATAAATCTAAAAAAACAACATTTAACGTTTTCTGTGCAATGCATGGTATTTTCGCAATTCGCTTGCGCGTTTTTCGCGAAACCACGTTTTATCCCCTCCGTCATGTATTTAGATCACCGGAATTTTAATCGTGTTAGAACTACGAACAGTGCCATATTAAATGCGTGTTGTAAAAACCCTCTGATTCATGCCACAATGAGAACAGTACTGTGCTTTCTAATCTATAATCTCGTAAATTCGTAATATTATTTGAGTCGTTAGCGATGTTTATTCAGTAGATATAGATAAACTCTAAATTTTGAAAAACAGCTTGCCTTCGATTAACACTATGTAACGCGTATTAAACCTTGATTTCTTCCGACATTTTAAATTCTCTTTCTCTTTCGTTTTATATCTACAGGGTTTTATATCTAATATCATTTTATTTTATGTTCCCCCGTTATTTTGCCCATCCGCGTTTTATCCTCTATCCGCCTTTTCTCATCCGCGTTTTATCCTCTATCCGCCTTTTCTCATCCGCGTTTTATCCTCTATCCGCCTTTTCTCATCCGCGTTTTATCCCCCATCCGCCTTTTCTCATCCGCGTTTTATCCCCCATCCGCCTTTTCTCATCCGCCATCCGCCATCCGCATCCGCCGTCCGCCATCCGCATCCGCGTTTTATCCCTACCCTTTCCACAATGCCACAAAAGCAATATAATTTTGATATCACAACATGCCAAACTTATTTGTGTCTGATTCAGGGCCAGTGTCAGGAAATTTCCCCCCCCCAAAATTTGACCCCCCCAAAAAAATTTGACCCCCCCCGGACATATTTCCTCGGAAATTAGGTCGGAAATTTGTCCCCCCCCCCCAACCACCACTACAAAACTTTGGTATGTCTTTATAATAATGCAAACCATCTATATATATATATATATATATATATATATATATATATATATATATATACATGTGACCTGTCTCCACAGCGATCACCCCTGATGAAGACACTAGATTGGACTGTCGAAACGTTGGGTCATGAGCAGTAACTTTTTAAGCAACGTTCAAAAAACTTTTAAGCCAGAGTAGCGTTAAACTATGTCTGTGATATATATATATATATATATTTAGCATATACCTCGCAGGTGAATAGTGCTTTTCACGCAATCTGATTGGTTTCTCTAGCTCGGGATATCCTGCACTATTCCCCTGCGGGCAAAACAAAATGGCGGCCAGTTTGGCTTTGTTTACTGAAGCAGGAGATTTTGTTGATAAACAAGGCTGATGCAGTAGACTAACGAGAAAAGTCAAAAAAATTAAGTATACAGTATATATATATGTATATATATATAAGTAAGGTTTAAGTACTGTTGAAATTATTGAACATAGTTTTTAAGACAACCTGAACTTTCTATTCCAGTTCTAAATACTGACAGAAAGTTTTAGAAACTTTCAGACTGTGAACGTGGCCGTGGTGTACATTATAATATAAAAGAAAAGCGTGCCCTTGAATGGGACAAATTTCCAAAGAGGGGGACATTTCCTAGGAAATTTTTTCCCCAGAGGGGGATATTTCCTAGGAAATTTGGCCCAGGCCCTTGGGGAAACAAAACTTTTTCTTCTTTTTTTTTGGGGGGGGGGGGCAAATTTCCTGTTACACCGGATTAAGACCTTTAGAGCCCTAATCACAGAGCAGATTTTGGCACCCCCTCTCCAACCCTTAAAATGACAATTTCTAGTCAAAAAAGGACTGATGTTTGCTTTTTGAAAGTTGATAAGTCACCATATATACCTAAGCTTAAAATGTTTTCCACATTTCCCACCTACTTCTTTGTTTGTGAATTATAATGTATCATGCCTGACTTTTTGATGACTATATAGCTACAACAAAAACTTAAAGCTTTACCAGTCAAGGTGGTCATATTAAAGTGATTTTCTAATAACTTGCATGTCCAAATTTTCTTAATTTACAAAATTGTTTGGTGCCTCACTGTCTTAATTGGTGCCTGACCGTGTCTCTTTGCTAATGCCCTATTATAAGCATGTGCTTGGTCTGATAACTATTGGGTAGTCCAGGCCTGGTGTGATTATATTAATTTATAAGTTACTTTACAGTTTGTATACAATTATACTAAGAGTTTGTCAGACAGAAATCCACAATTGAAATGTCCTGAATGTTCTGTCATTAAGGACAACTGTCGTTAGAAATAAAATACTAAATATTTTGATATATACCTGTAAAATATTTGCAATCCCCCTCAAGGCTCAAGCACTACAAATACTCTTGCAGCCCCCATCAGCCCCCCTCCCCCGTGTTGATATATTAATTACGATTTTATAACATGAAATCTAATGAACCTCTGACGCCAGAAATTGGGGTTACCTGTATTAAATTTAACCACTGTATTAAACACTGTCATCATGGACCACCGATCATTATATCATACACCTTTGGATAAAATATTTGAAGCGAAATAAACCGGTTTTAAAGAGGACCAGGCTGTTGAACGGTGTTCATTCACGATATGATCTATTAATACTTTAAAACTTCGACAGTTCACCTACATCTATCACTAATCTGCTTTCGAAATATATTTTTACCTTGGTGTACTGGAACTCGCATAGGTCAGAGCTTCGCCTTCGTTCACGTTCGCCATCTTGGATACTTGCTTTTCCCGCCAATTTCCGCTTGGATCAAGAATCCGCTGACCAGTTTCGACCACAAAAGGTATTATTTAACAAATAATGGAAATTATAAAGGTATAAATAATGGAGTTCCTAAAAGCATTATTTGAAAATCGTGAAAGTATTATATAATAAATAATGAAAATTGTAAAAGTATTATTTAACAAATAATGAAATTCGTAAAAGTATTATTTAATAAATAATGAAATTCGTGAAAGTATTATATAATAAATAATGAAAATTGTAAAAGTATTATTTAACAAATAATGAAAATTGTAAAAGTATTATTTAACAAATAATGAAATTCGTAAAAGTATTATTTAATAAATAATGAAATTCGTGAAAGTATTATATAATAAATAATGGAAATTGTAAAAGTATTATTTAACAAATAATGAAAATTGTAAAAGTATTATTTAACAAATAATGAAATTCGTAAAAGTATTATTTAATAAATGATGGAAGTCTTAAAAGTATTATTTAACAAATAATCTAGAATGCGATCAATTATATGCAAATCATTAAGAAAATAGCTTGTTCTTCGAATAAATAATAAATGAACAAACGGCGCCCCATACGGACGGCCATACCGAAAGCCGAGGCATCCGACATGTCGGACTCGGTTGAATCACTGATCTATTTCTTCGGGTTCCGACATTGGATTTCTACGCATGCGTTATAGTGATGTCGGACCCGGAGCATTTAGCCGATGGGGTCCGGTGTCGGACCTGTATCCACGGCGTAATATATATGTATACATATATATATATGTATACATATATATATTATACATATATATATATTATACATATATATATTATACATATATATATATATTATACATATATATATATTATACATATATATATATTATACATATATATATATTATACATATATATATATTATACATATATATATATTATACATATATATATATATTATACATATATATATATTATACATATATATATATATATATATTATACATATATATATATATATATATATATATATATATATATATATATATATATATATATATATATATATATATATAATATAATACACATATATTTATATATATATACATGTCAAGGTTAGAGCACCGGTATGTTGACTTGGAGTTCGACTCTCAATTGGGCCAGTCAGATTTTCATATGCATGTAGAAACTGAGTTTTACAACTTTTACGACCTCTTTTTTTCAACCAGTTTCTCTGCCACAGATTCAACATTAAGATGGGGAAGGGGGGATGTAACATCACTTTTAGTGTAAGTTTCCCAACAATCTTGTCACTGACTAGTGTGCTTAGTCCCTCCCAGTATACACCTGTATAAGAATATATTACAGTAAATATTAAGTATATATATATATATATATATATATATATATATATATATATATATATATATATATATATATATATAGTAGGTAAGTGTTCTCTGGATTATATAATTAAAGTTTTGAGCTTTCAACTCGGTTCTTCGAGTCTTATAATCCGGAGAACACTTACCTACTACATTATGCCTGGATTACAAATCTTCAAATTAATATATATATATATATATATATATATATATATATATATATATATATATATTGCAAAATTTTACAGATCCTGCACTCCTCACCAGTGGGCCAAACCACAGGGCCAGACCTTGTTCTAAAGAAGAAGATTCTGGATCATGCTGGACCAGTTGTCAACCTGAGATGGTATATGCTGTGTGGACTGTGTATATGCAGTGTGGACTGTGGAGTTGGTATATGCAGTGTGGACTGTGGACTGTGGACTTGGTATATACAGTGTGGACTGTGGACTTGCTATATGCAGTGTGGACTGTGGACTTGGTATATACAGTGTGGACTGTGGACTGTGTATATGCAGTGTGGACTGTGGACTTGGTATGTGCAGTGTGGACTGTGTATATATACAGTGTGGACTGTTGACTTGCTATATGCAGTGTGGACTGTGGACATGGTATATGCTGTGTGGACTGTGGACTTGGTGTATGCAGTGTGGACTGTGGACTTGGTATATGCAGTGTGGACTGTGTATATGTATTGTGGACTGTGGACTTGGTATATACAGTGTGGACTGTGGACCTACTGTTGATAGTGTCGATGGTACACCTGGATTTATAGTGTTTACGGCGTGGAATGTGTTGACTAAGTGTGAATTGTATTGTGGAGCCATTGGTTAAGTACACTGTGCATCTTACAGGAAAGAAGACTTGTGTTTTAAAATGATCGGGTTTTTTCGTCACGCAAAAAACAAGTCAACAAGCGATGCTGATGACGTAGTCTGTGCTCTTCTACCCGAGGAAGCAGCCCAGTTTCTGTTATTGATCTTTACGCTTTCTGGGCCTCACGTTTTCTTACGTAGAGAACGTAAGAACAGAGAACGTAGGTCTAACGTTTCGAGCGAAGGCCCTTCGTCAGAGAGAAACGTTTCTCTCTGACGAAGGGCCTTCGCTCGAAACGTTAGACTCCTACGTTCTCTGTTTCGGCAGTATATCTAACCTTACTATATTTCGATTGTTTCTACACTGCCTACGCAGCACGCTACTTTTATTTCACTATTTACAGTATTTTAATACAGAGCAAAATCACTTACACCTCCATGATTGCTCAACATAAAATGTTCAGTGTTACAAAGAGTTTTTATATGCACAGTTTGATTGAACAAACTTAGAGATATAACTGATTTTGCTACGTGTAAAAATAATGTACCTGCTTATGACGTCAGAGATTATCTAATTTACATATCAAACAAATTGAAATATCTTGCAAACGAAGAAAGCAACGAAAAAGTTGTAAAACGTCTTCTCCTGCAACTTTGCGAGTTCTTTTAAATTAGACAAACTTAATTTATATTGCCATATCCCTTTAAAACACAATATCAAAAGTTAACAGTAAACTACTTGCACAACAACAGCTTGTTCAGTACCATGGATAGCAAAATGGTGAAACTATTCCTTGAATAGGTGAGAAAAAATTATGGAGTCTCAAAAGACGTATTGCACGATAAAGTTTTTTTCTCTCTCCACTCTACCGTTGGAGAATGTCAAAGATCTGTGTCAACTCGTATGTTTATGTGCAATTAATTTCCAAATGCTTTTGCTTCAGGGCGTGCTGTTTTTACAACAAAACATTTTGAAAAGGGACAGTTTCTCTTACGATACCCTGGAGAACTGATTGATGAGGACGAAGCAGAAAAGAGGGAAGAATTGGAGGAAGATGATAGGATAACATTTTGGTTCTATTTTGCTCACGAAGGCTCCAATTTATGGTAAGTAAAGGATACAACAAGTACACAGCCAGAAAACTCACAGGCTTGTTACAGTCTATCATTAACAAGTTGTAACAATGTTGTTAATCTCATCAACCCACGACAAGGTTGCCACGAACAAGCTTGTTGCAACTATAGTTAGTAGATGTACATGACGCATTGTATTTTTTGTATAATGAAGCAATCATCCAATAGCAACGTTTTTATTTGGTTTAATTGCTTATATGTGCTGTTTAAATAATAATAAACCAACATGTTGTTATTTGTCAGTGGATGATTACTTCATTATACAGAAAACACAAAAGCAGTTACATAATTAAGTTTAGACAACACAGACGACTTATATCGAGCTTCCAAACCATGTTCATCTTTTAACTACGTTCCAACTTGTTACATGCAGACCCGTCTGCAACAGGCTTGTTGATCCAAACAACTTGTAACAAGCTTGCAAAGCTGTTACATATTACTTGTCTTCAACGAACTGGAACAAACCTGGGGAATGCATTCTGATATCAGTGAAAAAATAATCAAACTTACCATGTAAAATGTCTTGTCAACATGTCATGTCGGTCGCCAGGAAAGACACAATCCTCCATGGATTCTATCACAATTTCAATCACAGAAACTCCAGTTGAAACTGGTAAACCCTGTGAAAATGACGGCTATCTTTAAAACGGGGAACGGGGAATCGGGGAATGGGAACGGGGAATGGGAACGGGGAATGGGAACGGGGAATGGGAACGGGGAATGGGAACGGGGAATGGGAACGGGGAATGGGAATCAGGGGGGTGTGAAACGGGGAATCAGGGGGGTCAAACGGGGAATGGGAACCAGTTGGGGTGTAAAACGGGGAATCAGGGGGGTGTCAAACGGGGAATCAGGGGGTCACACGGGGAATGGGAATCAGGGGGGTGTAAAACGGGGAATGAGGGGGTGACAACAGGGAAACAGGGAATACATTAAAGAAGCCCAAATTACATTTATGTAGACTGATATAAATGCATCCACGGCATGCTAATTCTCTAGGTACTCATGCTATGTAATCAAGATTTACTTGCTGCGTACAGGAAATTTTTAAAACAGTACGTTATTAAGTCTGGTTTTCGTACGTTGGCAATGTTTTTCTGGCCCCATTTTCAGTAATCATTAATGAGAAAAATTTATTGGCTAGTATTCTCTCTTTCATTGATCACCAAAAATGCCAATGGAACATGGGAACATCTCCGATAAATTGAGATGAATGAAAACCAGGCTTTTGTAAATACATTTTTATTGTTTATATTGGTATTTTTTAAGCTTAGAAAATTTCTGCATACAAAAGTACGCATTGATAACATACAACCAATTTGAATTGACTTGGCCAAGGCATTAAGTTTCATGAAAGTTAGTTCAGTATCCAAAAACAAAATATCTTGACAATGTAGCAGGGCAAATTAGTTGCACACACTCATGCAACTGATATAATCATGTAGTGAAATAAAAGTAGCGTGCTGCGTAGGCAGTGTAGAAACAACAATCGAAATATAGTTAGGAGTCTAACATTTCGAGCGAAGGTCCTTCGTCAGAGAGAAACGTCAGTATATCTAACTTTACTATATTTTGATTGATATTATCATGATGGATATTTCCATGTTGTCTTTGTAATTTACTCGTAACAGGAACAAAAATTATCTACTAGTAGTAATAGAAGCATTATATAGTAATAATATCTAATATAGAGTAAAATGTTTCTCGACTCTGGTTGTTTCCAGTGCAATAAATTCCAAAGAACACTGCAAAAGTCTGTTTTTACAGTGCAAAAATTTGTTCCCACAGTGCAAAACTCCGTTATCACAATTTACCGAAATTTATAGTGAATTTCGCTTTAATTTGGCAAGTGAAGTGCCTGCTAAAACTCCTAAGCAATGTATTAAAGTACTCTTTTCAGAAAAAAATCTGTATACTGGTTAAGTGTATACTGCTATTATCAGTACAATATAAGTAGCCTGCTGCGTAGGCAGCGTAGAAAGAACAATCGAAATATAGTAAGGTTAGGTATACTGCCGAAACAGAGAACGTAGGAGTCTAACGTTTCGAGCGAAGGCCCTTCGTCAGAGAGAAACGTAGAGTGTAAACAAACAATGAGCTTATATACGAAAGGTAATCATGTGACCAAAAATAAGCCAATCAGATAAAAATGACAATAACAAATTGATAATGAGATGCGAAAAATTAGCCAATCAAAGCAAAATAACAATAACAAATAGATGATGAGATGCGAAAGACATTTGCTATTCATACCGTCGATGAGTAAAAAGGAGGGGTGTAAAAAGGATGAGCGAGAGTAAAAATAAATTAATTAATAAAGTTAAATTAAGTGAAAACGCTGTTTATGTCCGCCCTTGCTGAACAGAAACAACGTCTTCAGAGGTGTTAAATAAAAGAAAAACGTTCGTTGAGTCCGTGAGGGTGAATGGTACCACTATTGTTTGTTTACACTCTTTACGTTTCTCTCTGACGAAGGGCTTTCGCTCGAAACGTTAGATTCCTACGTTCTTTGTTTCGGCAGTATATCTAACCTTACTATATTTCGATTGTTATTATTAGTACATGTGTTTCGAGTGCAATTTGGAAAAATAAGCACTAAAACGTCTCCTGCGCCCAATTCCGGCTTCATTTAAGGTATTTAATACAGTATTATTTCGAGATCAGTGCTGGCAAACCATACGAGGAACACTGAACTAGAAAAGCGGATTCAGTTAGTTGCGACTGTTAAAGTTACGGTATCCAACCAAACTCTGCATTCAATCTTTGGATATGCTCATAATGAAAATATTGCGGGAAATCGTCAGGTATCACAAGGGCACTAGCTCCAGGAAAATTCGGATACCTTAATCTAATGCAAGCAATTCGAAGGTGGAAATGTACGTTCTGGGGTGAAGGCGTAAAACGCACCTGTCCAGTGTTTCGTTCCCGGAATTGGCGAATATCGCGATACACCACAGCAAGGTCATCTGGAACTGATTCGGGTGGGGTTTTTATTTCTCCATTGCAACCATAGCAGCGAGAGACAGTGGTCCCTCCAACCCACTTCAGTCCAAACGAGGTGCCTTGGCTAGACGATGCAGGCGGTGATGGAAAAGTATGTTGGCTGGCCGCTCCAGGATTACTTGGGCTATTTGTACTTTGCCAGCCACTCTGCACATGTTGCTGATGCATTGGAACGAGGGGCACAAAAGGCAAGTTAGGTTGAGATGGGACAAGCAATGCAGGTGGATGTACCCGAGCAGGCAATGGTTGATGAGGTGGGACAACCAATGCTGGTGGATGTACCATAGCAGGCGATGGTTGCTGAGATAGGACCCCAAATGTTGGAAGAGGTGCTGAAGCAGAATCGTTTTCTTGTAGGATATCGACCACTTCAGTTACAGTGGCTTTTACTTTGTTGGGTTTTTTCCGTTTGCTAGGCTTTTTCCCAGCGTTCTTTGGTCCGCTTCCCAGAGCCATCTTAAGTACTTTTGGCCCCCTTCGAGATCGTTTGTACCATTGCAGGTATTCTTGCAATGAACCCCGAACATGTGCTACTGCTAAAATATGTTCGCAAATGTCTGTTGAAAAATTCACACAACTTCGATCGCATTTAAGACAACCGCCTTTTCCAGTTTGCGCACATGGAGAATACATCTGCTGCTTGCCACCATCGCGTAACGCGGAATGATTCATACTTCGTGTCGTGGCTAGGAAGCTGTTTAGCTTGCATAAACCGTTTCATCATTTCCATATTGAATTGGACACCCAATTGTTCCGACTCTTTGCGATAGGGGTTTGTTAGGTTTGGATTTACCAGAGCGTAGGCTAACAAGCCCAGGGACCAAATATCCATTTTCTTCAAATCAGACTGAGTTGCTGCTGTTAAAAGACTCATATGAATTTCTGGAGCCATGTAAACCGGCGTACCACGGCAGATATCTTCGGTACGCGATTGCAAGATGGATTGTGTTTGAGTGTCCAAAGATCTACTCAGGCCAAAGTCAGCCACCTTACAAATAATGGGACAATGTTCGTATTCTTTCTCAACCTCTAATTTATCTCTATCGCAATAGTGTTGATTTGAAACTAAAATGTTACTCGGTTTCAAATCTCGATGAGCAATTCCCGCTTGATGAAGGAAATTCAGACCTGTTAGGACATCCCGAAGACAAACTATGATAACATCATCAAACGATTCAAAATCAAACTCGCAGTCAACAAAATGATAGAAGTCTTCTAAAGTGCTTACCGTCTTCTCGAGGCCAAAAGGTGCGAAGTCAAATGCGACGTATTCCATCATTAGCCCGGAGGGAGTATCGGAAAATCCAAAAAATTTGGGGATATTCGGGTGATTGATTGCGTTTAGCATCTCTGCTTCTTTTAAGAAACGGCGTTTGGCGTCGTCAGATTCCCCTCTGAGTTTCTTAACAACGGCATTCTTTTCTTCATAGTTTGCCAAATAAATTGAACCAAAACTACCAACTCCAAGCTCGCGTTGAATTGTGACTTTTTTCCAATCAAACGTAGGCAACCCATGGCCATGACAATTTTTGCGCTTCTTAACAAGAATCGGGACTTTAAAACTTCTTGATATCCCAGACATAAGAACAACTCCGAATTTTGCGGACTAATTACACCTGTGATTTTGTCTTTACGCTGGCGAATCAACAAGTTCAATCGGCATCGCTACTACAGCAGTGAGTACACGTGCAGCATTACAATGCCAGGGAAGCAAACAAACGTAATATGATACGCGCTGAAAATTAATATCTCTAACTATACATTCTTTTAGATATTTTCCAAGTTAACGGGTGTTCTAATTTAATGGATATAAACCCAAAATAGGGTGACGGAAAGTGCGATTCAAGACCCGCGCTAGTCGTTTCGATTCGGAAACATTGTCATTAAACCGTTACAGGGCTAGTTAGCCTTGTTTCATCGTCAGGCGATGTTTTTAAATCCGCGATACGATTTGAGAACTTTAGAGCATATCCTGTTGTATTCTGCTCAGGCGGTGTGCGCCATGTTAGTCGAGGAAATATGGCCATTATGCGTTCGACCATCGTCGAGTGCATGAAGAACTCCTCGAAGTAACGTTTGAAAGATTCTGGACAAATGTGAAATCTTAGGATATTTAATAATGATAAATTGTGTTTCATTCTTGTTTTTTTAAGCAAGTCAAAAAGCCGGTTGGTTCATCAAGACCATCAAGCCCTGACAGCTCATTGGGAGTGCGTTTTGGGGGCATGTGAGAGATAAACCATAGAAAACATTATTTTATCAATACGCTTGCCGCCTGAGTTTGCAAAAGCCGTCAAGCCGAAGCACATTATTCGTAATCGTATTTTTGATATGCTAATATTGCGGACTGCCGACACCAGCAATTAACAATTTTACCAGTTAACAATGAAATATAAACAATACTAGTATTATTAGACGACAAAGTCGCAGACTGTTACCTTTTTTGAACCAAGAAACAGCCTTTCTAAATTACAAAGTAACTAAGCTTCTTGATATAGATTTCTCCATGCTTTCCTTTGAATAAGGTTGATGTATTTCGTATTAAGGATATCTTATTCTTTAGCAGTTTAAAACAAAAAAGTCGAAAATCTAACCGTACTCAAATTACATTTGCGGTCACACAAAACAACAACTCAAATTCACATGCCATAAAATACCATCAGAAACTTGTTTTCTTCCAACCTGAGATGTAACTACCCACTTTTGTATGTAAAGTTCACAATTATATAAAAAGAATTGACAAATATCTTAATAAACAAAGCCTAAACATACTGCCGGTCTTTAAGTGTTATTAGTTTGCCATGCTGCGAACAGATCATTGCCTCACACGGTCTGTATTATGAATGAAACAGGGTTTATTACAAGTTCCAGAGTGTAGATTTAGTTATACTGTAAGCTCCGAATATTGCCGCACAGCCTATCACGAGGTTGTGAATCCGGTCTAATGGTCTATAGTATATTATATAGTGTAGAAATTTGGTTTCATGGTTAAACTCTGTTAAACACTTAAACCTTGCGCTAAATAGTGAAACCGAAAACTGTTATTTCTCTTTACTGATAATACTGTTTTTCTCTATAACATAGGATTTGAACTTAAGCTATGAATGGCATTCCGAACGGACGACGTCGCAGCAATTTGTTTGCTCGAACCTTGCCTAAATACATATTTCAGCTGATTCCCCGTTTTATACCCCCCTGATTCCCATTCCCCGTTTGACCGCCCCCCCCCTGATTCTCCCTTTGACACTCCCCGTTCCCATTCCCCGTTCCCATTCCCCGTTCCCATTCCCCATTCCCATTCCCCGTTCCCATTCCCCGTTCCCATTCCCCGATTCCCCGTTCCCCGTTTTAAAGATAGCCTGAAAATGACTGTCTCTGGTTCTGCGCAAATGTCCAATTATATTGGAATTAAGTATCGGTATATCACGTCGATGAGTATCACTTCGGAAAACAAAATAAAAAATTTATGCATGATGCTGATATATTAGCCAATCAGAACTGCCATCTTTCTGTTGCTAACCAATCAGGTTGCTCTATTTGTAAAGATCATGTATGATGTATTTAACATAACGGCGATTTTTCTTTTCCTGTTGATTTTTTCACCCGTAATTTTCCTCTCTTTAAAATAGCCTTGGTCACTTGACGATTTGGTTTACTACTTTACTGTCATGTATTCATCATGTATTGTAATTTAGTATACTTGTATATAATACTTGTCTCTGAAACAAATACAAATTTACCCTTATGAATGGCTCCGCTCGAAATGTCAGTATTTCGTTCCTCAAAATTATCGGCTGTTCACTGCCTGTGCAGCACTCAACTTGTTTGGCTACTTTCATTTTCCCATGCTACTGTAATAGATACACAAAAGACGTGACAGCGTGTAAAAAACAACTGTCACACCACTCGCCCCAGCAGCTCGTGGCGTACTTTTTGTTCTTTATACGCTGTGATGTCATCTATGTATCTATTAAAGTACAGACACATGAAAAAATGAAATCTATTTGGTAAATAGTACACGGATATTGACTATACGGCATTATTTCGTCATGATACGCCATCATTCTTCCTGACGAGTAAGGAGAGTTTACGCTTTGAAGACATTAATAACTACGCTTGTAGATGGGGCGCCGCTGCTGAGGAACGGTGCAGCATGACCACTGACCTGTATATAAAAAAAACCCGAAAAATATCCCAAAAATTCCGCCATCTTGTGACTGAAGCCCAAAATTTTGAAAAGAGTCAAGAAATTTGGGCAAAACAGAAAATGAACAATTCGGTGATAATTAACAGATAACGAACAAAATTTATTTGGACACCCCATGATTAAAGTGGGTTAATGATCCCCCTGGTTGGGGTGCACCAAATTTAGTAATATATCATAAATGTACTATCCGGTATCCCACTTGGTATTTTCTATTATCAGACAATTGTTTCTATCATTGATGGGGCATCCATGGCCGTAGGAAGCAGGTGGGCATGGGGGGCTGGCGCCCCCCCCCTATTCGCGGAAAGCAGGGGGCTGAACCTCCCTAAAATTCGACGTCAAAGCACGAGTTTTCTGCTGCCAGTTAGCAGCTTGTTATTTATGATCATAATATTTTGTTGTAAAACTGACCTAAAAATGCAGGAAATCGCGTTTCAGAGATTGAGAAAATAAAAAAAAAAGGGGGGTATGCCCCCGGACCCCCTAGAGGGTTCTCGCGCCTTTGGAGCTCGACGAGCCCCCCTAACCTGAAATATCTTGCTACGGCCCTGGGGGCATTGGTCACCATTTTTGCATACAGTGTGGGATGAGTAATTTCTTCTCACAAATGTATGCAGAACCCATACTTTTTTAATTTAAGCTTTGTTTTAATACAAAATTGCGTTCAAAACTACAAATACCGTTACAGTAACATATTCCAGGATTCTGCATGCTTTTTATCCACGGCCTAAACACGCATACCGGTTTTACGTGGGTGTATATTCGGGTGTGATAGTTCGTGTTCTAGATAAGCATACGTTCGGTTGATGGGCCATATAGCAAGTCACCGGTGACGTCAAGAATAATTATAATAATTAGAAGGTATACATGTAGCATACGTTATATAGTCGTATAATTATAATAGCGGAGGGCAACTAGATTGGGTATTGGGTACTATATATTTGTGGCATTGTGTCTTTGGGTCTTTGGGTCTTTGGGTCTTTGGGTCTTTGGGTCTCTGGGTCTTTGGGTCTTTGGGTCTCTGGGTCTTTGGGTCTTTGGGTCTTTGGGTCTTTGGGTCTTTGGGTCTTTGGGTCTTTGGGTCTTTGGGTCTTTGGGTCTTTGGGTCTTTGGGTCTTTGGGTCTTTGGGTCTTTGGGTCTTTGGGTCTTTGGGTCTCTGGGTCTCTGGGTCTCTGGGTCTCTGGGTCTCTGGGTCTCTGGGTCTTTGGGTCTTTGGGTCTCTGGGTCTCTGGGTCTCTGGGTCTCTGGGTCTCTGGGTCTTTGGGTCTTTGGGTCTCTGGGTCTCTGGGTCTCTGGGTTTTTGGGTCTCTGGGTCTCTGGGTCTTTGGGTCTTTGGGTCTCTGTGTCTTTGGGTCTCTGGGTCTTTGGGTCTCTGGGTCTTTGGGTCTCTGTGTCTTTGGGTCTCTGGGTCTCTGGGTCTTTGAATCTTTGGGTCTCTGGGTCTCTGGGTCTCTGGGTCTCTGGGTCTCTGGGTCTCTGGGTCTCTGGGTCACTGGGTCTTTGAATCTTTGGATCTCATCTGGGTCGCCGCTGGATTAAAATTAACAACAAGATTTCAAATAGCATTATGTATGTATGTATGTATTGTAATGTAGTCGTACAAAACATAGACTGGACCCATAGACTGGAAGGAATATATGGGTAAAATGACTCAAACAAAAATTCAGATATATTTTTTTAAAAAAAGCCCAGTTTCTTCAAAATTCTCTCTGTATTGTCAACAAGACGCCTGCGCAAGGCGTTCACTTGGGCTACTGGTTTCTGAAAGCTTCGCGTAGCCTGTGCGTACTCTAGCAAGACTATATGGCAATGGCAATGCATATTTGCATAGATTTTCACAAATAGAATCTATGGTCTTATATGAACTGCAGCGGTGCTGGAAGAGCCGAAGGTTTGCTAATGTAATATAAATGTAAACAAGGCCGTTTTTCTGAAAATTAAACAACGGATCCATAAATATATTTAGTAGACAAAACCTATAGTGTCGGATTCGGCAGAATCAAGCGATCATTTTGATATAGAATTTATTTAAATTTGGACAAATAGAAAATATTTAAACATGTTTTGAAACACGCGTTTCCAAATGTAATACGACACGCGACACCTACGCGATATCTAGACATACACTGAACAGTTCACAATTGATATATCTTACCGGTATTTCTTCTATTCGGTGCTTATTATTAAAATTGCATTTTGTAGTTGTCGGACTATAAAGCAGCAAGGCCAGGGCCAACCTGTTTTGAAATAGCTCGTGTGCAGTTGCAAACATTGTAAAGCCTTTGTAAGCATGTTTTAATATGATGGAGACAATTGTCAGCCGCTTTAACTGATCAACTACTGTATAACTCGGTCACTTGCAAAAGGTAAAGCTATTCAAACAAGGAGAAAGCCGTTACTAGGTAAACAGTACGTATATGTTCTTTGATATACTGTGGCGCTTTCTTGTGTCTCTAGTCCTCAAGTCAAACTTCCTAGGCTAGGTTACTGTCAACACGGCATTTTTTCACGTCTGTAATAAATTCGTCTATTCTGTCTATCAACATTACTGATCAACTACTCGTGAATTCACCAATACCGTCGGAAAACACCTCAACCCAATTCGATCAAAGGCAAAAGAACTCGAAAACATGGCTAGTAGTCAGTAGAAATTATAATCAAATAGAAAAGAGCGGTTTTCTTGGCCTATGAACTCCATTAATACTATATAATTATATATATATATTATTGTATCGTGTATCACGCTTAAGTGTTAGCTAAAACAACCTTAATTACTGACCAATAGCTTAATTCGATATTTTCTTAATAACAGCAAATTTGCCCCAATTGGGTGTTACAGAACTTACATTAAATATCGTTCAGTTAATTTGACTTAAAACTTTTCTTGAAAACCTCCATTACTACATCTGCAAATGTTATGACGATAATTATTGTAAAAGTGTCTAAATTTGTCTAGGGTTTTCAAGGTGACTTATACTTATGAGTAGCCTCTAAAACATGTTTCCCGAAACTTTATGATATCAGAGTTTCTTTCTCTTACGTCACCTCACTTAACCAGGGCCGGAGCTATGGGGGGGTTTGGGGGGGTGTGACACCCCCCCAAGAATTGCTTTATTTGTTCTATAGTCGGCAGACAAGAGATTGCAGTCGGCACCCGCCAGCGGTCAGTCTCTGCGAATACTAGTACTGACGAGTGACGATTATGAGGCAGTCGGCAAAATTGAGCGTACCACCCCCCACCCCCCCTGCAGAATTTTCTGAGGACGGCCCTGCACTTAACCGCTCTACTTGAGAACCAAACTACGAAACAACATGTAAAGTTATGATATATGTATATTTTATATTTTAAGATATATAATACACTATATGGCACTGCAATTTTACAGCAAATTCGACCGTAGCGTGCGTGTAGCCGCCCTTTGGGGAAGGCCACAAATTCGTGACTATGCCGCAATTAGGTGTGTCCTTTTAATAGTTTTAGATCTTTATCAGCATCGCAGAAGTTTCCTTTTCAGTCCATCCGACGACGCCCACGCCTGAAAGCAAACCGACATTGAAACATGCACTCTAAAATGTTCTGACGTTTGATCATTGGACTCTTGGCCATATGTTCAAAAATAGTTAAAAATAATTTATATAATGATGTTCTAGCATCTCGTATTCTTGCTATCTGGTTCTCTAGTATAAACTATTGTGATTCAATACAAATGCTTCGGTTGGCTTCGCTACACTATAACTGACTGACATTTGTACTGCAGTGTAAAAGGGAATCAATTTCTTCAGTGTTTTTTTTATATATTTCCGGATTTACTGAAATTAGATAGTTGCCCTAAAGGCCATATACCGGGGAAATTTTACCCCAAATTTGGCTTTAGTGCAAAAAGGTTAGCTAGTTAAAATAAGGCTGATTATGTTAACCTTCTCTCATTATAAATGGGTATAAATGCTTCATGGGTCACAAAAGTTTGTTATCGTTTATATATACTATTACATTGTATTTATTCGGTGTCGTACCAGATCGAACGGTGTACCTACAATGGTACAGTGCATAAACCTATCTGTTAATATATTTAAAAAGCCAAGAATACACCATCTTGTATTTCTAAATTAAACGCATAGTGCTATTATAATCTGATTACAATTTACAAGTCTATAATATGCAAAAAGAGATATTGTTCGGTTTTTTTAAATTTCTGCTGTACGTTTTGCTTTGCATATGACTATACTAATTCGAATGGCCAAGAAAATATATATATTGAATTAACACCGACGAATATATTATATATATATATGTACTATTTAAAAACCAAGTCAGAGTGCTTTATCATTGTATATAGACGCGAGCCGAAGGCGAGCGGCTATATACAATGATAAAGCACGATGACGAGGTTTTTAAAAGGCTTCTAAAATCACCTTTTGTCTTATATAAATGAATAGAACAATAAAGATGAATTTTCCAATGCAGTCATGTGTTTATGTTTTAACTGACCTGGGAATAGTTAACAATTTTTTATGGTAATGAACATGAAAGCAGTATGAAGTGGGTTTGAAATACTCAAATTTACTCTTTTGAGGATGTGTTCATGGCTCGTTCTCGAAGTTCACGAAGCACTGAGGAAGAGCGAGAATTATTTAAAAAGTCCACTCCTCCTAGCACATTAAGATACGCCACGAAGTGGGCAATTAAGATTTTTAACGAATGGAGGGGAGCCAGGGAAGTGAAAGAGGTGGAGACAAACGATGTTGGCTTCGGAATTGACAATGGTAGTTCAATACAGTCGTTATGCATCCCACTGCAAGAGATGGGTGCGGTGTCCTTGGCCTTTTGGCTAAGGAAATTTGTTGGAGAAGTGGCTAATGCAAATGGAGAGCGTTATCTTGCACGTACTTTGTACTGTTTGATATGTGGTTTAAATCGGTTTCTATCAGACGTTAAGGGAACTGATACAATAAACATTTTGGACAAGAAAGATCGAAGGTAGGTTTATTCATGCTTGCATGTCGTTGAGGAATTGCATAACAGTAGTGGACATTGTTATATTTGTTATTTACTGTAGGTTTATATGGTTCCGTAAGGCATTGGACGCTGAAATGAAGGACGCTACAGGCTCTGGCATCGCTGTGGCAACGAAGAAGAAAGAGCGTAATGAAATTACGGAAGAAGAGGAAAAAGTTCTTTGGGAGAAGAAACTACTGGGAGGACATACAGCCGAATCGCTATTGGACACGCTGTATTTCTACAATGGAAAGCTATTCGCAATAAGAGCTGGTGAGCACCGGCTGTTGCGGTTGAAGAACTTCTCATTGTCGGACAATTCTATAATATTTAACGAAAGTATGTCAAAGACTTTTCACGGTGGTTTAAACGATCTTAAGTATACACCTCGTAGTGTAGAGCATGTGTGTCATAAGTCAGGAGAGAAGCACAAGCATTGTCTTTTGTCACTGTACAAGTTGTATTTCTCCAAAGTTGATAAATTAGCGGAAGGAAAAGAGTCGTTTTACTTTAAGCCGCACCGAGATAAGTTTGTGTTTCGTTATGAAAACAGTGTGGTTGGTATGAATACGTTGAACAGTATTCTTCCTGAAAAGCTTTGTGTAAGGGCTGGTCTTGAACGTAAGACGGCTCATAGTTTAAGAGTGACGTGTGCCAGTCGTTTGTACCAAAATTGCATAGATGATAAACGAATTCGTGAACGTACAGGCCACAAGTCAAATGCACTACAGAGGTACGAGAGAACTTGTAGAGAACAAATATGTCAAGTAAGTGAATGTCTCGGAGTACCAAAGATGTTGAATTTGTCAACCAGCATTGGTGACCCAGAAGACGGTGTTAGTAATGTGACATTAATGCAGCAGAGAGCAAAATCAGATGATTTTAATTCCTGTGAGTTTGATGATGATGTTTCGGATGAGGTTTTGGCGAATATTGATGAGAGTTTTTTGTGTGAGGATATGTCAGATAATATGTGTGGTGGAAACGCCAATTGTGTTGTAAGTCCTGTATTTAATAATTGTAACATTACGATTAATTTTGGAAAATAAAGAGAATTTGCTATGGTTTAATTTCGGTAACTAGAAGAATGACACGAGCCAATAAATATCATAAAGGCACATGTGATTTATATCATAAAGGTACGTGTGATCTATATACGCATATTAAATGAATACGCGGTAGTCTATATCACGGTATAAAGAGGTCTTCATGTGACGTATTGTGATGAATTTTATTGGACGATTATCTCATTAATTATTCATGAATTTTAGAAATATATATATATACGCGTCCGTCACGCATATTATATACAGTGACGTCAGTGACGTCAAATTATTTAGTATTATGTAATATTTAAAACATGAGCAGGAGTGTTTTATCAGATATAAAACACGAGGCGAAGCTGAGTGTTTTAGATATGATAAAACACGTTCTGCGAGTGTTTTGAATGGTTTTAAAAACGATCACCATTTGGTAAGTTCGTTGTCGTAGTAATTTTGAAAAATAACCTTGTCTAAGGCGAGAAAATCAAAGCTAAAGTTTTGTAAATCAGGAGAATGTTTTATCAGATAAAACGATACGGTTATGATTTTTTCTTTGTGTTTTCTTCATGAATAATTAATGAGTTTTTTAAGTAGACTATATAGTAAATAATGTATGCGGTATAACCGTCAAGAGTAAATAGGTATCTGTTCGAGTTTCATGTAATATATCATGAACCATGCATAAGCTGTTTATATTGTCTGAGATTTTTATATTTGTTTGTATGTTTATATTTGCCTTTGATCGAATTGGGTTGAGGTGTTTTCCGACGGTATTGGTGAATTCGTGAGTAGTTGATCAGTAATGTTGCTGACAAGGTTTGTCCATGAAGACAGAATAGACGAATTTATTACAGACGTGAAAAAATGCCGTGTTGACAGTACCTAGCCTAGGAAGTTTGACTTGAGGACTAGAGACACAAGAAAGCGCCACAGTATATCAAAGAACATATACGTACTGTTTACCTAGTAACGGCTTTCTCCTTGTTTGAATAGCTTTACCTTTTGCAAGTGACCGAGTTATACAGTAGTTGATCAGTTAAAGCGGCTGACAATTGTCTCCATCATATTAAAACATGCTTACAAAGGCTTTACAATGTTTACAACTGCACACGAGCTATTTCAAAACAGGTTGGCCCTGGCCTTGCTGCTTTATAGTCCGACAACTACAAAATGCAATTTTAATAATAAGCACCGAATAGAAGAAATACCGGTAAGATATATCAATTGTGAACTGTTCAGTGTATGTCTAGATATCGCGTAGGTGTCGCGTGTCGTATTACATTTGGAAACGCGTGTTTCAAAACATGTTTAAATATTTTCTATTTGTCCAAATTTAAATAAATTCTATATCAAAATGATCGCTTGATTCTGCCGAATCCGACACTATAGGTTTTGTCCACTAAATATATTTATGGATCCGTTGTTTAATTTTCAGAAAAACGGCCTTGTTTACATTTATATTACATTAGCAAACCTTCGGCTCTTCCAGCACCGCTGCAGTTCATATAAGACCATAGATTCTATTTGTGAAAATCTATGCAAATATGCATTGCCATTGCCATATAGTCTTGCTAGAGTACGCACAGGCTACGCGAAGCTTTCAGAAACCAGTAGCCGAAGTGAACGCCTTGCGCAGGCGTCTTGTTGACAATACAGAGAGAATTTTGAAGAAACTGGGCTTTTTTTAAAAAAATATATCTGAATTTTTGTTTGAGTCATTTTACCCATATATTCCTTCCAGTCTATGGGTCCAGTCTATGTTTTGTACGACTACATTACAATACATACATACATACATAATGCTATTTGAAATCTTGTTGTTAAATTTAATCCAGCGGCGACCCAGATGAGATCCAAAGATTCAAAGACCCAGTGACCCAGAGACCCAGAGACCCAGAGACCCAAAGATTCAAAGACCCAGAGACCCAGAGACCCAAAGACCCAGAGACCCAAAGATTCAAAGACCCAAAGACACAGAGACCCAAAGACCCAGAGACCCAAAGACCCAGAGACCCAAAGACCCAGAGACCCAAAGACCCAGAGACCCAAAGACACAGAGACCCAAAGACCCAGAGACCCAAAAACCCAGAGACCCAGAGACCCAGAGACCCAAAGACCCAAAGACCCAGAGACCCAGAGACCCAGAGACCCAGAGACCCAAAGACCCAAAGACCCAGAGACCCAGAGACCCAAAGACCCAGAGACCCAGAGACCCAGAGACCCAGAGACCCAGAGACCCAGAGACCCAGAGACCCAGAGACCCAAAGACCCAAAGACCCAAAGACCCAAAGACCCAAAGACACAGAGACCCAAAGACACAATGCCACAAATATATAGTACCCAATACCCAATCTAGTTGCCCTCCGCTATTATAATTATACGACTATATAACGTATGCTACATGTATACCTTCTAATTATTATAATTATTCTTGACGTCACCGGTGACTTGCTATATGGCCCATCAACCATACGTTCGCCGAACGGAGATTCCGCCGTTAAGATTAGTTGCCCGCGCTGTCCTAAAGCGAGGGGGAAACGTTTTCCTAACGTTTTATTAAAGGTTATTTTATAAAACATTTTGCTGTGTTTCTATACGTAATAGAAACACTCGTATCTGGCGAGGAGCCTCCGTTCTTTTTATTTAACTCTCATATAGAAACACGGAAAATTCTATTTCTTAAATTGAAATACTGGTATGTATTATGTATGTATACAAATCTACATAAATATTGCTAATAATTACATTTATCATCGGTATATTCCTGTAGTTATGATGCAACTGATGAACTGAGGGAAGGACGCTACTTAGGAAGACTAGTTAATCATGGCACCACCCAAGAAATCAATGCAAAAATGAGGCTAGTCACAGTAAAAGGAATACCAAGTCTCTGCCTTTTTGCCATAAAAAATATCACGCAAGGGCAAGAAGTACTGTATGACTACGGGCAGAAATCGTATCCCTGGCTAAAGGTAACCTATGCTTGTATGATCCTCTCAGTTAACTGATTTGACTGTTTACCAGGCAATGTTTAGTTGTTACATTGTTTTCACAGTTCAATCATTAGTACAAAGCTTAATTATTTCGCCGAGCTTTCAGCAGCTGCGAGTTTGCAGTAGCCCGAGTGAACGCCTGACCAGGCAGCAAGCGCGCCTTGATCTTAGTCAGCAAGCGCGCGCGCTATAATTCTCCGATAGAAAACACAATTTGCAATACACAAAACACGATTGCCTTTATTTAACGTATTTCCACACATGTACACAGCGTTCATATGTCGAGTCTCTTCGGGTATTATTATACATATCAACACAGCTATTAATGGCCTGTGCGATTGTAAGCGTATATAATATCAAAATACTTGCCAGCGACATTTACTGACCAATAACTGTGTCTGTGAACACACAACACACATCCGAGACGAGAAAGACTTGATCAGACATTAGGAAAGCAAAGAAAGAAAGCATTATTTCCACACATGTACAGCGTTCATACGTCAAGTCTCTTCGGGTATTAAAATATCAACACAGCTTCATGTTTACGGCATGTGCGATTGCAAGCGTATATAATATCAAGATACTTGCCAGCGACATTACTGACCAATATTAAACTAATGTATGTGAACACACAAAACACATACGCATCAGCTTCGCAAAGCCTGATGGGATGACGTAATGATTGCCATTTCGCGACATAGAGAAAAAAACGCCGAAACCTGGACTCGGTCTACCACAATAGCCCGAGTAATTATAGTCATGCATGCTACATAGTCCTTGTTTCGAAAAGAAAATTGATCGCTCCTCGTAAAGACGTAAACAAAAACCGCGGGTGCGCAGTGCCATTCTACCATATCCGGGGGAGTACTCCTTTTTTTTCATTCTCCATATATTAAGAGATATCAACAAGCTTTTAAGTTTCCAAACCTTATCCCCTCGGAGGTTTACACTCTGTATCGTTCTATCGATCATGTGAATTTCGCCCATCACAATACTGCAAAGTTTCTATAGAAACTTTGCACTAAAAAGTGAATGTTCAAATTTACATGATTACACCGTTTGTTACTCATAACGATAAAACGAGCTACCATGTGTATGAACCTGCGACCAATAAAACGTAGAGATATGCATGTGGGCGGATTTGACAGCGAATTGCATGACACGCGTATTCAAAACAAAAATTTGAATATGCATAATCATTCATTATCGTCTAAAGGTATTCAACATCTAGAAATAAACATACAATAGCATGGATATGGGGACCATACAAATCTAGAGATTAGACATCAGAGTCAAGAATGTATTCATTCAAACGAAAACGTTGTTTATTAATATTGTTAAGCACCCACAGGCGAACAATAAAGTGAATGTATAATCATTACAATGGTCTTAATTGCCAACTGTGTGTTTGTAATAACAATAGAATTCATATCAAGTTCATTTAACACAAATATCTTTTCAAGTAAACACTACAAAATATGTGGGATATCAAGCAGGAAATGTCATATATCCTTCAGCCCTGGATGGCCTCCCCGTTTAAGCAACGTGGAATGTATGTTTGCATGAAGCGGTACCATTGCCCGCACTTCGCTGGAGTTATTGTACCAATATTTCGCTGTAGGGCATCTAGGAGAAGATGGGTTCGAAACTCTCCCAAAGGCAGTCGTCGATTTCTTGCCGCGGCTCTATCACCCATCAAACGCTGAATTTTATGGGGTGCCATATCCGCCAAAATTAGCATTTTGCTATTAGTCAGTGTTTTCAAAATTATACAGTCATTTATTATTGGCATTGTATAATTAGTTAGGGAATTTTTTTATTAGTCAATATTATCAAAATTATACCAACATTTTGTTTTAGCAATTCACAATTAGTCGCATAGTTTTTATCATTAACCAGCACGTGCGTATTTAAGTCGTTTTTATCAGCACATACATTTTAATTTGGGCCATGTATTTTGATTATTAGCAAATGTTTCAAAAGTACATAATGACATATTTTAATCAGCCATGAGCTTTACTTGACATTAGTCACGTTGCATGAAACTTTATCTTTCTGGCCAACGTTAACGAAATCAGTCCATTTCCCAGCATTCCACTTGATGCCGATGTTGGTACAAGATGGCGGCTCTAGATGAAGACAACCAAGCTGTACTTCAAGGACTTCAAGATGTCTTATATAGTGAGTTACTGA
This sequence comes from Paragorgia papillata, assembly GCA_035771165.1. NCBI lineage: Eukaryota > Metazoa > Cnidaria > Anthozoa > Scleralcyonacea > Coralliidae > Paragorgia > Paragorgia papillata. Next base: position 1,411,993 of record JAWNZC010000086.1, on the reverse strand, counting down.
GTTTAAGTTGTTTACTTCAAAATGAAAATGGTGACTTGGATATTGAATATGCTAGAGAAAGGGTGGAGGATATGCTGAGGCATGCTGTATTATTGGATTCGATCAGTAGGGTTCCAGAGCATGTCTTCAGCAGTCTTTTTGAAGCTCGTGATCTCTTGGTCGAGGCTCAAAATGTCAGTTTACCTTCAAATACTTCAGTTGTACATACTGGAAGAGTTGGTCGTCCGTCCTATGAGATTTCAAAGGAGCAATTAGAATTTCTTATTGATTGCAATTTTAAAATCCAGGAGATCAGCACCATGATTGGGGTATCTAAAAGGACTATTGAGAGGTCTCTCGCCAATTTTGGTATTACACGAAGAGAAAAGTTTTCAGCAATAACAGATGCAGATCTTGATATAATAGTACAAGAAATAAAGGTGACTTCTCCAAACTGTGGGTCAAAATTGCTGCAAGGATACATTCGTTCAAGAGGAATCTGTGTACAAAGAAAACGTGTGAGGGAGTCACTATCTCGAATAGATCATCTGGGAGTACAAGCTAGAAAATGTAGATGCGTACATCGCCGCACATATAACATAACTCGCCCTCTTGCACTGTGGCACTTTGATGGGAACCATAAACTTATAAGATGGCGACTTGTGGTTCATGGTTGCATTGACGGATATAGCCGTATCCCAGTGTATTTAGAATGCTGTCCAAACAATAAAGCTGAAACTGTACTGGCACTTTTCCTATCAGCTGTTGAAAAGTGGGGTCTACCATCCAGAGTGCGTTGCGACAAAGGAGGTGAGAATGTTGATGTTGTCAGATACATGCTGACAAACCCAGTACGTGGCCCGGGAAGAGGTTCAGCAATAACTGGGAAAAGTGTACACAACCAGCGAATAGAACGCCTCTGGGTTGATGTTTTCAATGGAGTACTTTGTTACTTTTACAATCTTTTTTATTTTTTGGAAGACAGAGGGATGCTGGATCCTGATAATGAAGTGCACCTTTGGGTCTTACATCTAGCATACATCAAGAGAATAAATAATGCACTGCAGCAGTGGATTGAGGCATGGATAAGGCACCCATTGAGGACTGAGCACAACAAGAGTCCTCTGCAACTTTGGATTCAAGGAATGAGCAGAATACAGGATGTGATTCCACCAGAAACTGACTCCGAGCATTATGGGATTGATTGGCAAGGACCATTGCCTGTTCATGATGACACAGATAACACTAGGGTTGAAGTTCCAGACACAGGATATAACTTAAGGGAACCAGATTACATTGAGCTTATGAGCCGAGTAAATGAACTGCAGGGTGACTGTGAGGATAATATTGAGATATATGCTGCAGTACAAAATTTGGTAGGGCAATATGTTAATTGACTGCTCTCTACACATGATTATGGTAGCTGCCATATAAACTAATAATCAGGGATGTAGGAAGCGGGGGCAGGGGGGGGGGTATGTGCCCCCACTTTTTTGAAAAGTGCCCTTTTTCTGCCAAAACAATGGAATAATTGCCTTTTGACATGGCAAAGTGCCCATGAAAAGTAGTGCCCCCAACCTCATCTTGCTTCCTATGCCCCTGCTAATAATACAGCACAAATGAATACTTTGTAAACAAATCTTTGTAAATAATATATATTTATATATCAAACAAAACTATAATAGGTAAAAAACTTCAATGTAACAGCAATAAATACACTATACATGTAGTAAAATGTAATAGTATTGTAAACTTTAACAAGTATATTTATAAATTATTTTATCTTGCAGTCATATTCTATCGATATTATGCTTTCAGCAGTGGCTTTTATGTGTTACCATCGTTGCAGTTAAAACTTGTATCACAACAAACAATATCAATGTAACTAAATAAGACTAAGTTAACATACATTATCCAAATAATGTAACCTATGGGGCACCAAAACCTCTGCTGTTGAGGATACCAAAAATCACAGCTTCCTTGAACTCATAAGAAGTTTTGTGTACTGTTGGGAGATGCAGTACACAGGAACAGGTATTTGCTTTTGGAAAATGAGAAAGTTTTCCATTTTCTTCAACTTCGTGCAAAAACTTCAATTCAGGAAGAAAGAGTTTAGATGGAACAACCTTACACCCAGTAGCAAAATACAAAATATCAGAGTAAGTTACACCCACATCACCTTCCTCTATATCAACAAATAGATCTTGCCAATAAGCAAGCACAACACTTTCTCGCTCATATCTATTAGAGCCTTTTTCCACTTCGGTATACACAGAAAAGATCATTTAGAACTTCACTGGTAATCACCTGTTGAGTAAAGCACATTTCAGGTTTGAATGCATCAGGATTAGCAACTATACTACTCAAAATATCAAACGAATTGAGTCCTTCCTTAAAGTTCTCCAGTGCAGGACGAGTCCTTCCTAAAACAAACCAACATGCAGTAGATCTAACCACCTTTCTTACATCATCCAAATTTCTTATCACCTGAATATTCCCAGAAAGATCTAAAAGGGTTTCTAGATTTGTGCAACTGTTAATAACATTGTGAGCTTCATCTACTGTATTAACATTCATCAATTGTTGCAAGGATGACCTAATCTCATCATCACATACATCATCAACTGACACCGACACTTTGTCAGGGCCTTTAGCTAAACATTCAAAAAGAGTTGTACTAAGACACCTAGGCCCCACCCCAACGTGGACAAGGGACATCGAAATTAGCTGACCAGCAATAAAGTACTCAGATTCTTCCAAGCACCTTCCATTGCATGACAGCAATCTGCTGTTCCTATGCCCAGAAAAGAGTCGAGAATGCATTATATGTTCGAGAACCAGTGTCATAAATTCCCTCATAGGGCCACCTAAGTCAACTGCCCCTTCAGACATACCAATGTCATCAGTAAACTTCACTGAGATCTTATTTTTGGGGGAAAAAGATTTTCTCTTCATTGCCCTTTTTGTTCCCTCCCAAATATTACTTCTACATATGTTAAATTTGGATGTCTTGGTGTTACATATAGATTTTGCCTTTTCATTAAGAATTACTTTGAGATGAACTTCTGCCTCTTCTAATTTCTTTGGTTCACTTGCAGTTTCATTATCGTCATTGGCTGACTCATTATCACTACTGCCTACATAAATGTTTTCACCTCTAATTACATCACTATTAATTTCATCAAAAAGTAGAGAAGCATACAGATAGTCAAAATTGGTGTCATCTGTCTTTCCACAGTCATCTGAGTTTTTTTTGACAGGTTGATAACTATCACCCTGTCTGACATTTCCTGTTTCCATTCCAGGTGGCAAACTCATAAAATTATCTTCTCTTTCATTACTACAAATAGAAATGAATAAACAATAAAATATTATTGTTGTTTTCATTCTTGTTATTAATATTATCTATTACAGTAATATAGTTATTATAATAATAACAGTGCTGTGAGTAACTTTGTTACAAGTACTGTAACTAGTTATAGACTGTAACTAGTTACATTTTGAAGTAACTGCAACTAGTTACTTTTTCTGAACAAGTAACTGTAATTGTAACTAGTTACAATATGTGGTTTAGATATGTAACTAGTTACTAATTTTTCTGTTTTTCCATTCTGCCTCAAATCGGAATCCCGATGTAAATATTTAACTGGGTTATAGAGAAAGCCGTTTAAGAGCATGCAAACTTTTATTGGATATTTATTTATTTTTAGATTAGGCCAAGTAAAAAAAAATAATAGTTTCTCATCCCTTCGCACATCCTTTTTTCCTGCCACTTTGATAGCTTTCAAGGCCTTTTGCATCATCTTTCAGCCCTTTTAGTTCCTTTCAGCAACTTTCGGTTACCGTTCGGTAATAAATGTTGTTTTGATGAATGTTTTGGCACAATATTTTTATAATATATCAAAGTCGTCGAAGTGAAATCCATATCATTTGATTCCATCATGGTTTTTGTGTGTGCATGTATTCTAATAGGTGTATATGTGTATTTAGGTTATTTAATAAACTTTAAGAGCAGTATTGGAAGGTTTAAATTGGTAATTTTTGGGTAGGAATTTTGAAAAAAAAAAAAAAAGTGCCCATGCACGTTCTCCATTTTTTCAGGACGAGAAACTATTAATTTTTTTTACTTTTAAAAGAACAAATTAGTTGTTTTTTTAAATCTGTACATTTTTTGTCAAAGTTTGTCATGCACATTTGTCATACACTCATACTGTCATACTTACACACATATACATACATCACCAATCTTATATACTTACATTTCCAAGGTTGAGCTAGGGCCTTGATTTGTGCTTGGATCAGGCAGATTGCACGGAACACATACTTCCAAATGGCTTCGCAGCTTATTCATGGGAAAATAATTTTGGCAACCATGACAGAACTCCTCAGGAACTAAACGTTTGGCTGGAGTTTCCGTTGAAAATGGATCCAAAGACAGGGATGATTGAATGGGACGTATGTAAACCCTTCCTTGCCCCACAAACTGCTTAAGATAATCCACCGTGTATCCATTTGGTCCAGCAGAAATAATTTTTAAACTGCGGGAACTTGGTTCGGTGTGCAAAAATTCATAACCACCTGCTTCGGTAAGCTTGGGGAATGCTTTTATCACTTCATCATGGAGCTCGTCAGAGGTTGTGTTCTCGAGGAGTATCATTTTCTTCTCTCCTAGTCCCGCAATCAGTAACTTTCTCTTTCCTTCATTAATTGGCACCTCATCTTGAGTTGTATCAGCAAGGCAGAAGAATTTCAGAGTTAATTCTTTTGATTTACGTTTCTTTCCTCTTGACTGAGAGGTAAATGAGAGAGAACGAGCAGATGTTGGTGCCCTTAAGGTTGTAGAACTCTGAGACTGAGTTGACGTCTTTGTTCCGCTTTCTCGTACATTGTATGAAAAACGCTCGTCTAAATTCTTGTTGGGCAGCGTGGAGTGGGAGCTGGGAAGAAGACGGCTGACCTTTACCTTGAGAATTTGTGGACGTAATAAGACTCGTAGCGGCTTGAGAAAGCAATCTTGCAGCATTTGCTAGTCTGTTCTTGTCCGCCATGTTTTAGCTAAGTGGGGTGAAGTGATGAACTCATGGGTGAATCAGGGATTAGGATGGTGAACACCGGTAGTTTTTGAGCGCGCAAAGCATTCTGGGATATAATTCAAAAAATGTCCAATTTAAAAACTGCACCTCTAAAATAAAAATCGTCGGTAATTTTCAAAAAAGTAAACTACCTAATGCGACAAATACTGTGATAATTATAACAACTACTTGAGTAAAAAAATACAAATACTGTGATAATTATAACAACTACTTGAGTAAAAAAATACAAATGAACAATTTTGAAACATTGGATAATAATATAGATTATCTGATAAATAGCAAAATGCTAATTTTGGCGGATATGGCACCCCATAGAATTTCGGGTCGGGAAATGTCCGCTTTTATTGCTGCTTTAAGGGCGCTTATTGCTTGCTCCACAATGTTTAAGAATGGGCTGTATGGAGGTAGTTTCCGTAACTCGGTATTGGGAGCAGGGACAGGTGGGTTGTTATGTGCTGGTGCGCCGTCATATATGAAGATGACGCCGTCATATATGAAGATGACGTCCTCATCAGGATCCAGATTGAGGCGTGTCTGTGTAAGAAAATCAGCGAAGCGTTCACGATTCATTCCTCCTAGAAAGGCCGTGTGAAACACCAAGCCACCATTTGCCGATACTGCTAAGCAAACGGTCATGTTTCGTCCTCGCTGTCCGCAAACCTGGCGATACGCTCTTTCACCTAATCTTGCTCTCTCTCTATGACTACGGGCGGTCCAAACGTTGTATCCGCATTCATCGATAAACATACAGTTCCGCAGGATGGCATGGTTCATGAACCAGTCTGCATATTCTCGACGTTTTACAATTACATCGGGTCTATTTCTTTCGTTTGGAACGCGTCGCACCAGTTTAAGTGTGAACAACATCCCATTCAGTGTTCGTGCAACTGTACTTGCATGGATTTCGGGCTTGTGTGAGAGACGTCTTCGTAATTCTCGATTTATCTGTACAAGCGTTAGGACACAGTTGTCGTTGATAATCTGTTCAAGACAGTCTCGCATTTCCTCGTCTACACGGATGTTGTTTCTGCCGCCCTGAGGCAACTCATGGATTCGTCCTTCTCGGATAAAGCGAGCCACTATCCCTCGCGCCGTTGACCTGTTAACTCGCAATGTATCCACAACGAGTAAATAGTCTTCGTCTTCATTCTCAAAGGCTTGTACAATTCGCTGTCTGTGTTCTTGTCCGATTCTATTACGCCTGAACATGTCCACGTACCTACACCTTGTACCGACTGCGTAGTCTACAGATACACACAAACCACGCGCCGTATTTATATGTTCGTGTGGGACTGCTTATTGTTTAAACAAAGTGCGGAGTCCCTTTCATGTCTCGACACTGCGTGTTAGGAATATTCCACCACATTAATGCCAATTAGGTAGTGTTTACTTGAAAAGATATTTGTGTTAAATGAACTTGATATGAATTCTATTGTTATTACAAACACACAGTTGGCAATTAAGACCATTGTAATGATTATACATTCACTTTATTGTTCGCCTGTGGGTGCTTAACAATATTAATAAACAACGTTTTCGTTTGAATGAATACATTCTTGACTCTGATGTCTAATCTCTAGATTTGTATGGTCCCCATATCCATGCTATTGTATGTTTATTTCTAGATGTTGAATACCTTTAGACGATAATGAATGATTATGCATATTCAAATTTTTGTTTTGAATACGCGTGTCATGCAATTCGCTGTCAAATCCGCCCACATGCATATCTCTACGTTTTATTGGTCGCAGGTTCATACACATGGTAGCTCGTTTTATCGTTATGAGTAACAAACGGTGTACTAGAAGGTACCACTGTTGCTAAACCCAAACTTGTAACTCGCATTTTTACTCCCAGATTGCATGGTATATGTGTAAGCTATTTCATTGCATTTCAAGGTATACAAGCATATCTGCAAGCAGAATTTAGAGTTGGCAAGTGCCGGCAAACAATTGCGTTGCTTTTCACGTTTACATAGACTGAAAATGTCGAACATACATGTCATTGTGCAAGTGCATGGCGGTCGCACGGAGACATGATACAAATTAATCCAAATAATTATGCCCTAACCATGTTTACTTGGACAAAAAAAAAGCTCCTCATTGTACAGTTTATTTATTTGAATTTATAGCACAAGATGGATCAAAAACCAAGTACCAGATCAGGTATAAACCCACAGCTTGTTCTTGTGTTTTTAATTCAAAAATATGGTTACACTCAAACAAAATTTGTCTGACAAATTTAAATGAGTATTTTATAAATTTTAAATTCGTAAATTTTTGCATCGGGTCAAGAGATTATTTTGTATCTACATATATCCATGAGGTGATTGCTCAGATATCATTTCCCTCATGAGAAGATATACAAACTGTCATAACCTCATATGTGTCCAATATAACCATCCGTTTGCAGATGCTTACGGATGGTAAGATATGTTTAGAAGCGCTTGCATACGCTTTACAGGTGGTGCAGATGGCAGCAGCTGCCAGGGGTGGTAACAGGTGGTACGGATGGGAGACTTATAATAGTGTATATGGCAACTACATACACATAACTTATTCTTATTTATTCACATTACGCCTGCCCTCTTTGCATCTGTCTTCCCTCCTTAAAAAACCCAGCCCACCTTCCACTCCTCTACATCTAGTAGAAAATAACTTTCAATAATTCTTATCTTAATGCTCCTTTTAACAATGTACTTGCAACTTTGCAGATCACTGCTTACCTGGTAAAATGGCGACAGTACCAGATCAACCCACTGATAAAAATGATTCGACTACTCGAGGTAAATAATCCAACAAAGATCAATTTGATATTATAAACAAAACCTGAAATAAAAATATGTTTAACAAAAGCATTAAACGCATGACCACAGGCAGAAGTCCAATGTTACGCAACATGCTAAGATGCCACAAAATGTGGGGAGACCTTACCCTGTGATGTAAAACATTTCGGAACGCTGTGACACGTTACGCTACATTGTGAGACGTTTCAACATTGTGAAAGGTTTCACTACATGGTGAGGCATTACACTACATGGTGACACATTACGTTACATGAGAGACGTCACAAAAGGCTATGAGACACTAGCCTGCGATGTGAAACATTCCGGAACGCTGTGACACGTTACGCGCTACATTGCGAGACGTTACGCGCTACATTGCGAGACGTTACGCTACATTACGTTACATTGTGAAAGGTTTCGCTACATGGTGAGGTATTACACTACATGGTGACACATTACGTTACATGGTGGCACGTTACGTTACATGTGAGACGTGACAAAATATTTTGATACGCTACCTTGTAATGTGAAATATAACGGAACGCTATGACACGTTACGCGCTACATTGCGAGACGTTACGCTACATTGTGAATCATATAAACTGCATGGTGAGATGCTACATTTTTCAGGACACACGTTTATAACAGTAAATTGTATTACTGAAGTGTTATTTATCCTGATTAAAAATTCGTATAAATAAATAAAATAAATACTTTTAACAATGTACTTATAACTTTGCAGATCACTGCTCACCTGGTAAAATGGCGACAGTACCAGATCAAGCCACCGATAAAAATGATTCGACTACTCGAGGTAAATAATCCAACAAAGATCAATTTCATATTAAAAACAACCCGAAATAAAAATATGTTTAACAAAAGCATTAAACGCATGAGCACAGGCAGAAGTGCAATGTTATGCTACATGCTAAGATGCCACAAAATGTCGGGAGACGTTACCCTGTGATGTAAAACATTTCGGAACGTTGTGAGACGTTACGCTACATTGTGAGACGTCTCACAACATTGTGAAAGGTTTCGCTACATGTTGAGGCATTACACTACATGGTGACACATTACGTTACATGTGAGACGTCACAAAAGGCTATGAGACACTAACCTGCGATGTGAAACATTCCGGAACGCTGTGACACGTTACGCGCTACATTGCGAGACGTTACACTACATTGTGAATCATATAAACTGCATCGTGAGATACTACAAAATGTTGTCCGATGTTATGTTGTGTTATGAGTAGTTACGCTATGTTATGCCATCTTAAATTATTCTCAGATGTGTTGCATCATATATTAAACGTTACTTCCGATTTAGTAGAACCTGAACATAATAAGTATACTATTTTAATAAGTCTTAGTAGAAAATAACTTTCACTATTATCCTCAATAATTCTTATCTTAACGCTACTTTTAACAATGTACTTACAACTTTACAGATCACTGCTCACCTGGTAAAATGGCGATAGTACCAGATCAACCCACCGATAAAAATGATTCGACTACTCGAGGTAAATAATCCAATAAAGATCAACTTCATATTAAAAACCACCTGAAACATTTCGGAACGCTGTGAGACATTACGTTACATTGTGAAAGGTTTCGCTACATGGTGAGGTATTACACTATATGGTGACACATTACGTTACATGGTGGCACGTTACGTTACATGTGAGACGTCACAAAATGTTTTGATACGCTACCTTGTAATGTGAAATATAACGGAACGCTATGACACGTTACGCGCTACATTGCGAGACGTTATGCTACATTGTGAATCATATAAACTGCATGGTGAGATGCTACATTTTTCAGGACACACGTCTCACAACATTGTGAAAGGTTTCGCTACATGTTGAGGCATTACACTACATGGTGACACATTACCTTACATGTGAGATGTCACAAAAGGCTATGAGACACTAGCCTGCGATGTGAAACATTCCGGAACGCTGTGACACGTTACGCGCTACATTATTTGTGAGACGTTACGCTACATTGTGAATCATATAAACTGCATCGTGAGATACTACAAAATGTTGTGAGATGTTATGTAATATTTAAAACACGAGCAGGACTGTTTTATCAGTTTTAAAACCACGAGGGCGCAGCCCGAGCGTTTTAGATCAGATAAAACACGTGATGCGAGTGTTTTGAATGGCTTCAAAAACGATGCGTTATTGGATGTTGTGTTCATTAGTATTCTTTATATAAAATTGTATGTTCATTAGTATTCTTTATATAAAATTGTATGTTCATTAGTATTCTTTCTGACGTCAAGAAGTTTTATCAGGTATAAAACCACGGACATGGTACTGATTTCCTTTGTGTTTTCCTCATGAATTATTAATGAGTTTTTGAAGTTGCGTTATGAGGAGTTACGCTATGCTATGCAATCTTAAATTATTATCAGATGTGTTGCATCATATATTAAACGTTACTTCCGATTTAGTAGAACCTGAACATAATAAGTATACTATTTTAATAAGTCTCAGTAGAAAATAACTTTCACTATTATCCTCAATAATTCTTATCTTAACGCTACTTTTAACAATGTACTTACAACTTTGCAGATCACTGCTCACCTGGTAAAATGGCGATAGTACCAGATCAACCCACCGACAAAAATGATTCGACTACTCGAGGTAAATAATCCAATAAAGATCAACTTCATATTAAAAACCACCTGAAACATTTCGGAACGCTGTGAGACATTACGTTACATTGTGAAAGGTTTCGATACATGGTGAGGTATTACACTACATGGTGACACATTACGTTACATGGTGGCACGTTACGTTACATGTGAGACGTCACAAAACGTTTTGATACGCTACCTTGTAATGTGAAATATTCCGGAACGCTGTGACACGTTACGCGCTACATTGCGAGACGTTACGCTACATTGTGAATCATATAAACTGCATGGTGAGATGTTACGAAATGTTGTGAGATGTTATCTTGCGTTATCAGTAGTTACGCTATGTTGTGCAATCTTAAATTATTCTCAGATGTGTTACATGATACGTGAAACGTTACTTCCCATTTAGTAGAACCTGAAAATAATAAGTATACTAATTTAAAAAGTCTCAGTTAGTAGAAAATAACTTTCACTATTATCCTCAATAATTCTTATCTTAATGCTCCTTTTAACAATGTACTTAACATTGCAGATCACTGCTCACCTGTTGAAATGGCGACAGTACCAGATCAACCCACTGCTAAAAATGATTCGACTAGTCGAGGTAAATAATCCAACAAAGATCAATTTGATATTAAAAACAAAACCTGAAATAAAAATATGTTTAACAAAAGCATTAAACGCATGAGCACAGGCAGAAGTGCAATGTTATGCTACATGCTAAGATGCCACAAAATGTCGGGAGACGTTACCCTGTGATGTAAAACATTTCGGAACGTTGTGAGACGTTACGCTACATTGTGAGACGTCTCACAATATTGTGAAAGGTTTCGCTACATGTTGTGGCATTACACTACATGGTGACACATTACGTTACATGTGAGACGTCACAAAAGGCTATGAGACACTAGCCTGCGATGTGAAACATTCCGGAACGCTGTGACACGTTACGCGCTACATTGCGAGACGTTACGCTACATTGTGAATCATATAAACTGCATCGTGAGATACTACAAAATGTTGTGAGATGTTATGTTGTGTTATGAGTAGTTACGCTATGTTATGCCATCTTAAATTATTCTCAGATGTGTTGCATCATATATTAAACGTTACTTCCGATTTAGTAGAACCTGAACATAATAAGTATACTATTTTAATAAGTCTTAGTAGAAAATAACTTTCACTATTATCCTCAATAATTCTTATCTTAACGCTACTTTTAACAATGTACTTACAACTTTACAGATCACTGCTCACCTGGTAAAATGGCGATAGTACCAGATCAACCCACCGATAAAAATAATTCGACTACTCGAGGTAAATAATCCAATAAAGATCAACTTCATATTAAAAACCACCTGAAACATTCCGGAACGCTGTGAGACATTACGTTACATTGTGAAAGGTTTCGCTACATGGTGAGGTATTACACTATATGGTGACACATTACGTTACATGGTGACACATTACGTTACATGTGAGACGTCACAAAAGGCTATGAGACACTAGCCTGCGATGTGAAACATTCCGGAACGCTGTGACACGTTACGCGCTACATTATTTGTGAGACGTTACGCTACATTGTGAATCATATAAACTGCATCGTGAGATACTACAAAATGTTGTGAGATGTTATGTAATATTTAAAACACGAGCAGGACTGTTTTATCAGTTTTAAAACCACGAGGGCGCAGCCCGAGCGTTTTAGATCAGATAAAACACGTGATGCGAGTGTTTTGAATGGCTTCAAAAACGATGCGTTATTGGATGTTGTGTTCATTAGTATTCTTTATATAAAATTGTATGTTCATTAGTATTCTTTATATAAAATTGTATGTTCATTAGTATTCTTTCTGACGTCAAGAAGTTTTATCAGGTATAAAACCACGGACATGGTACTGATTTCCTTTGTGTTTTCCTCATGAATTATTAATGGTTTTTGAAGTTGCGTTATGAGGAGTTACGCTATGCTATGCAATCTTAAATTATTATCAGATGTGTTGCATCATATATTAAACGTTACTTCCGATTTAGTAGAACCTGAACATAATAAGTATACTATTTTAATAAGTCTCAGTAGAAAATAACTTTCACTATTATCCTCAATAATTCTTATCTTAACGCTACTTTTAACAATGTACTTACAACTTTGCAGATCACTGCTCACCTGGTAAAATGGCGATAGTACCAGATCAACCCACTGACAAAAATGATTCGACTACTCGAGGTAAATAATCCAATAAAGATCAACTTCATATTAAAAACCACCTGAAACATTTCGGAACGCTGTGAGACATTACGTTACATTGTTGAAAGGTTTCGCTACATGGTGAGGTATTACACTACATGGTGACACATTACGTTACATGGTGGCACGTTACGTTACATGTGAGACGTCACAAAATGTTTTGATACGCTACCTTGTAATGTGAAATATTTCGGAACGCTGTGACACGTTACGCGCTACATTGTGAGACGTTACGCTACATTGTGAATCATATAAACTGCATGGTGAGATGTTACGAAATGTTGTGAGATGTTATCTTGCGTTATCAGTAGTTACGCTATGTTGTGCAATCTTAAATTATTCTCAGACGTGTTACATGATACGTGAAACATTACTTCCCACTTAGTAGAACCTGAAAATAATAAGTATACTAATTTAAAAAGTCTCTGTTAGTAGAAAATAACTTTCACTATTATCCTCAATAATTCTTATCTTAATGCTCCTTTTAACAATGTACTTAACATTGCAGATCACTGCTCACCTGTTGAAATGGCGACAGTACCAGATCAACCCACTGCTAAAAATGATTCGACTAGTCGAGGTAAATAATCCAACAAAGATCAATTTGATATTAAAAACAAAACCTGAAATAAAAATATGTTTAACAAAAGCATTAAACGCATGAGCACAGGCATAAGTCCAATGTTACGCTACATGCTAAGATGCTACAAAATGTTGGGAGGCGTTACCCTGGATGTAAACCATTTCGGAACATTGTGAGACGTTACGCTACATTGTTGAAAGGTTTCGCTACATGGTGAGGTATTACACTACATGGTGACACATTACGTTACATGGTGGCACGTTACGTTACATGTGAGACGTCACAAAATGTTTTGATACGCTACCTTGTAATGTGAAATATTTCGGAACGCTGTGACACGTTACGCGCTACATTGTGAGACGTTACGCTACATTGTGAATCATATAAACTGCATGGTGAGATGTTACGAAATGTTGTGAGATGTTATCTTGCGTTATCAGTAGTTACGCTATGTTGTGCAATCTTAAATTATTCTCAGACGTGTTACATGATACGTGAAACATTACTTCCCACTTAGTAGAACCTGAAAATAATAAGTATACTAATTTAAAAAGTCTCTGTTAGTAGAAAATAACTTTCACTATTATCCTCAATAATTCTTATCTTAATGCTCCTTTTAACAATGTACTTAACATTGCAGATCACTGCTCACCTGTTGAAATGGCGACAGTACCAGATCAACCCACTGCTAAAAATGATTCGACTAGTCGAGGTAAATAATCCAACAAAGATCAATTTGATATTAAAAACAAAACCTGAAATAAAAATATGTTTAACAAAAGCATTAAACGCATGAGCACAGGCATAAGTCCAATGTTACGCTACATGCTAAGATGCTACAAAATGTTGGGAGGCGTTACCCTGGATGTAAACCATTTCGGAACATTGTGAGACGTTACGCTACATTGTGAGACGTCTCACAACACTGTGAAAGGTTTCGCTACAAAGATGGCGAGGCATTACACTACATGGTGACACATTACTTTCTATGGTGGCACGTTACGTTACATGTGAGACGTCACAAAAGGCTATGAGACACTAGCCTGCGATGTGAAACATTCCGGAACGCTGTGACACGTTACGCTACATTGTGAGACGTTTCACAACATTGTGAAAGGTTTCGCTACATGGTGAGGCATTACACTACATGATGACACATTACGTTACATGTGAGACGTCACAAAAGGCTATGAGACACTAGCCTGCGATGTGAAACATTCCGGAACGCTGTGACACGTTACGCGCTACATTATTTGCGAGACGTTACGCTACATCGTGAATCATATAAACTGCATCGTGAGATACTACAAAATGTTGTGAGATGTTATGTAATATTTAAAACACGAGCAGGACTGTTTTATAGTTTTAAAACCACGAGGGCGCAGCACGAGTGTTTTAGATCTGATAAAACACGTGATGCGAATGTTTTGAATGGCTTCAAAAACGATGCGTTATTGGATGTTGTGTTCATTAGTATTCTTTATATAAAATTGTATGTTCATTAGTATTCTTTATATAAAATTGTATGTTCATTAGTATTCTTTCTGACGTCAAGAAGTTTTATCAGGTATAAAACCACGGACATGGTACTGATTTCCTTTGTGTTTTCCTCATGAATTATTAATGGTTTTTGAAGTTGTGTTATGAGGAGTTACGCTATGTTATGCAATCTTAAATTATTCTCAGATGTGTTGCATGATACGTGAAACGTTACTTCCGATTTAGTAGAACCTGAACATAATAAGTATACTATTTTAATAAGTCTCAGTAGAAACTTTGCAGATTACTGCTCACCTGTTGAAATGGCGACAGTACCAGATCAACCCACTGATAAAAATGATTCGACTACTCGAGGTAAATAATCCAACAAAGGTCAATTTGATATTAAATACAAAACCTGAAATAAAAATACGTTTAACAAAATCGTTAAACGCATGAGCACAGGCAGAAGTCCAATGTTACGCTACATGCTAAGATGCTACAAAATGTTGGGAGACGTTACCCTGTGATGTAAAACATTTCGGAACATTGGGAGACGTTACGCTACATTGTGAGACGTCTCACAACATTGTGAAAGGTTTCGCTACATACATGGCGAGGCATTACACTATATGGTGACACATTACGTTATATGGTGACACATTACGTTATATGGTGGCATGTAGCCTGCAGTGCAGGCGTTTCGGTAGTGGGAGGGGCGAGGCGAGCTGAGGAAACGTCTGCCGCCATGCTATTTAGAAAAAAAATTCCACCCCCTTTTCTCAATTATGACACGAGCCACTCACGTACGAGAAATATATGAAAATTGTTTACTTCCTGTCGACTGATTTATTGCGAATGTCATAAAATCACTCAATGAAAATCACTATAGAATATAAATAGAGAAACTCTTCACAGAATTAACAGATCAGAGAATGTGGTAATGTTTGTTGACAGCTGTGTGATCTAGAGTTTAATCTGTAAAGCTTAGACCTAATTAGAACGGGTTTGCGACAACAAAACTCGTAGAACAGAATGAGCGCTGGCGAGGGAAATAATAATCACACGGAGTCTATGACGGAATTTAACATCACGGAAAGCAACTAAGCGAGGAACCACATTTAAGAGCACTCCTAACACTTTACGTAATTTTGCTTGTGTCACAACACATTACCAATCGAAACTATTATATAGAAATGTATAAAATCGTTCTTGATTCCAAATTCATGTCTGTAAACCGCGTTGTATATACATAAAACAAGCGAGGATTTTCCCACACTGACAAAACAACACCAGACTACTAAAGTTAATTAATGTAAAAGCACTAAGATATGTATTCAATTTGATGTAGTGTGTGGGGTTACGATAAAACGCGGATGCGGATGGGCGGATGGCCGGATATGGGGATAAAACGCGGTTATGGGGGTAAAACGCGGATATGGGGGTAAAACGCGGATATGGGGATAAAACGCGGATATGGGGATAAAACGCGGATATGGGGATAAAACGCGGATATGGGGATAAAACGCGGATTTGAGGTCGGTTTATGATCAAAGTCACTCTGATTACAAACAGGCTTAACAATTATAGTATCTGATGAACATTTTTAACGCACAAATAAACCGACAAACAAACAAACAAACAAACAAACAAACAAACAAACAAACAAACAAACAAACAAACAAACAAACAGTTGTCTACTTAATATTTTTGGCTGACCACCCCGCAGAAGCAACAGCAAACAACAGTCAAGTGTTAAGTGTTTATCGACACGTTTTTTCCCCTGTATTATGCCCATAACAAAACTTTTAACTTTAAGCTAAAATGCAATAATCTGTTTGACATGTAAAAACGTACATCGCTATGTCCTTGGAGTCCATCGGCAACATGGATAAACTAAAAAAATTACCCTGGCTGCCAAATAAATATTATGCATATAAATTGACACCGTGACCTCGTGTTATATGCGTATGAAAACGAGTTCATGATGGGAGTCAATTAATGTGTATGAAAAAATATTTATTTGACGGCCATTTATGAATAAGGTCTATTTAATACTAAACGTTGCTTTAATCGCAACTAATATCAACAATAAACGTGTGTATATTTAAGAGCTCCAGATGTGAATTTTAAGCTAAATTAAATACTGGAACTTTGAAAAAGGTTGGCATCATATAAGTGATACATATGCAGAAAGTTATCACGTTCGATTCGATTTTCTTTGTTCTTTTACGGGTTATAAATCTCATCTATCCCTACTACGCAGAAAATTATCAAATCCTGGGACATATTAGACTAGCATACTGGGCCGTGAATTTATATAATTGCCCTATTTCCCCGTTTGCAATTGACGAATTTCCAAGTGGAGTACGCTGATAGCGTCTCCATACGAAAAGAGGTGTGGAGACACTGGTAAACTCAATGACCCAAACATGAGACTGATGAGAGGCAAACTTCCATTGCATGGGAAGAAAGTGTTACTCAAACAAGCCCTTGATATTGTAGACAATTCCTAAACATGAATCTTTGCGCATATCCACATCATCATCACCTCCCACAAGCTGTAACCTAATGTGTTTTTGTTAAACCTCAAACGTAAAATAAATCAAAACGGTGAAATAAAAGTAGTGTGCTGCGTAGGCAGTGTTGAAACAACAATCGAAATATAGTAAGGTTATAAGTTTGATATATACTGCCGAAACGGAGAACGTAGGAGTATAACGTTTCGAGCGAAGGCCCTTCATCAGAGAGAAATGACGAAGGGCTTTCGCTCGAAACGTTGGACTCCTACGTTCTCTGTTTCGGCAGTATATACCAAACTAATTAACCTTACTATATTTCGATTGTTATATAAATCAGTAGAGTTCGAACGTTAGAAACGTTAGAACTCTACTTCAAGATTTCGGCAGTAACCTACAATCAGTGACAAAATACCTTGGGACATCTCGCATTGTTGGTACTTACCTAATATTTCTTTCAATTATTTTGGTAGTAAATTATATCCCTCCCTCCCCCTCCCTATTCAATGTTGAATTTAAAGTAAGGAACTCAGTGAGCGTTGAAACATTCAACTATTCACGTTATATAGAATCCATGTCAGTAATATCTTATTTGGGCTTATAGGTACTTTGACATTGTGTAATTGAACGAATTGTAATATAGC
This sequence comes from Paragorgia papillata, assembly GCA_035771165.1. NCBI lineage: Eukaryota > Metazoa > Cnidaria > Anthozoa > Scleralcyonacea > Coralliidae > Paragorgia > Paragorgia papillata. Next base: position 1,394,008 of record JAWNZC010000086.1, on the reverse strand, counting down.
ACTGTGATATCACACACCTATAGCCTAGCCTCTAAAAATGTACATAAAATTATAAAAATATTTAAAAAATATAAAAAATTTAAAAAAGTTGTAAAACTTATAACAAATAGTAACTGCATGAGTTTAGAAATTACAGCTGCAAACCAAACTCTCGAAGAAACCGCAGATGGTCAGACGTTAGGTAAGGAACCAGCATGTCAGGCACTTGTGTTATTTGCGGGACAAAGTATGGCTGCTTCACTCTGATGCAACTCAGCTGCACATGGAAATACACATTTCCTTCTTTAAACATCATTTCTCCGCCCGGTGTGGCTCGGAATTGCCTATTCATACAGGAAATTATCGTCATGTCGTATGGTGGATTAGCGATGACACCACCAGGTTTTAGGGCTTGTGAGCAACCGTAGCAAGAACGAACCAAGGGAGGGCAAAACTGCAAGAGGCCAACCACAAAGGTCCCCATTACTGAATTTGGTGGTCTTACTGGGTTGGTGCTTGGTTGAGATGTTGACAGTGGCGCAACAACTGGACCTTGGAAAGGCATCGGTGGTGCAATTGGCGTTGAAATGGTAGAATTGGTCCTTCGATGAGGTGTTGACAGTGGCGTAACAACTGGAAATTGAAAAGGCATTGGTGGCGGCGCAATTGGCGCTGGTATGGTAGAACTGGACGATGGTAACGTTGGTATGAGGCAAGGGCGTTCAACCACTGTGGTGGCAGGTGCTTGATTGCCAGTTCTGCCGCCCTTTCTCCTTGCTGTTGATTTTTTCCCACCCTTTCTCCCAGTCCCACTATTGCTATCGCATGTCACTAGGGCTGTGACATTCATGCTCGTAGGCCCTTTTTCTCGAAGCCATTTTATGTACTTCGCAGTGGTACCAGTTTTTTCAGCTACTGCCACAGCATGAGCACAAATCTTCGACGCTTTCCAACCAGGACAATCTTCACACGTTACTTTCCCATTTTTTGATAGAGTTACATAGTGTGGCTTAACTGATGTCTGGCTTTCCACCATAAATGCTGTACTGTCTGCACATCCAGGTACTCGCACAACCGAACCTACCTTGTTTAGTAGTTTCTCTGCCTTGTCAGATATGGATTGCAACGTAACTACTGGAGCTGATGTTAAACCCGAATCTGCAAGGTCAGTGGAAACTCGAATCTGTTCATGAGATGATGTACATGACTGTGGACTGACATTGGTGTCATCCCCTTTCGACCTTTTCTCACCGTGGAACTTCCTTATGCATGTTTCCTTTTGCTTGGTACTCATCTGGAACCACGAATCCGGCGACACTTCGAAAGATGAGAACTTTGGCGCCAAACGATAGGGTCCGTAGTTGAAGATGGCAGACTCGATGTCTTCTTTCTGATGCAACAAAATACTCATATCCTTACAAAATGTTGTCATTTCGCTTTCCTTAAATCCCACTCCACGTTTAATCATTGCATTGGCAGATTCTGGTATGTTATTGTAGTAGGCGGCAGGAGGATTGCCCAGCCCTGCGTGCCGACGAACATCCGTCAGCATGCAACGAGCCATCATGTCCGCCTACAAGCATTTATTGACAGATTAGATTGTGAGCAATGGTTAAAGTGTTAACGAAATAAAAAAAACCCCGGATATTTAAAAATATTTTTTACTTCAATGGTAATAATGAAAAATCCTATTTATATTTTTCCTTAACAGCTGCCGTTATTTAAATATAAACAATTTAAATCTTAGCACAATTATGTCACAGGCTTTCCAAGGAAAATATGACTGTTATTATTTCATAAAAGAATTGCAAATTTCTCTCATCAGACCATGCCTGGTCACCGCATGCATGTAAAACATCTTCAACGTGAAAGTTGTGTATTTTTCAAAACACAGTATGTATTCAGTTTTGGGAGCTTGGGATCTGGTCTGCTACTGTGGTTACTGTGACTGAAAAGTCGCACGATCTTTTTTGGTGCCACCATAAACGATGCTATGCTTTGTTGTTGTGCTGGAAATACTTTTATCGCTCAAAGGATGGGATCGGAGTTGTAAAGAAATGCATTAATAGGTGACTCGCACTAATAAGTCACGTGATCTCAATCCTCTTAAAATAACCGGTATGGGATTATAACCCTATAAAACATATAGGGTGGTGTTTTAAGTAAAGTTTTGGAATCTTGATTTTCAAAACTTGCATTATCTTAGAGAAAATGGCAATATTGTAACTGGTCACGCGACTAACATAGAAATTTCATGCATGTACAAAATCTTCTTCAAAAGCAATTTTATACAATCAAACCTCAACAAACATGTAGAAAAACGGTTTGATATCGAGCATGCCAATTTTTAGCAGAAAGAAGTACCGTTTGATCGAAACACATTTTGTTTTTGGCCGCCATGTTGGATGACACAAATTTGCCATCCAACATGGCGCCTAAATGAAATTTTTATTTTAGTCACGTGACCAGCTGCAATATCGCCGTTTTCTCTAAGACAATGCAAGTTTTGAAAATCAAAATTCCAAAATGTACACCCTATATTCGTTTTATAAAGTTATATTTCTGTACCTGCTATTTTAAGAGGATTGAGATCACGTGACCTCTTAGTGCGAGTCGCCTATTATTTAGATTTAGGACAGCAACGCGACTGCGACAGCAGACAGGACATTAAAATTACGTGATCTGCTGTCGCCACTCACCTGTCAATATCATTCACGTCAGCAAATCACGTCATTTTCACGGTTTTTTTGCCGTCGCCATCTCGTTGCCGTCCCGAATCAAAATCTTCCTAATATTAAATGCTCGATTCCAGCCGTTAGTTGGAGTCGAGCCTAAATGCATTGTAACAGTAACAAATTCACATGCTAACCTTCCCGAGTATATAGTCGTGGAATTTGGGATTGGTTTAACTCGGAATATACTGCTGTTCCTTCGAGTTCCATACTGCTTGCACAGAAAGTAATTTGGCCTGAAAATCATCAGCATCATCAGCATCCAAGAGTCCTGTTAATAATGTTAAATAGTTAAAGGGTATTGGCAATAAAAATTAAGTTTGTTTAACATAAAAAATCATAAAGTGTAGGCAAGTCTATCACGGAAATATAAAAGCTACAGGTATGCAGCACATAATTCTCTTACGTGAATTTAACATCAATAACAGACCTTTCTCCCACGTGTCTCCGACACGACGTCCAAAAATATCGGAAATAAATGGCTTTTGCTCTTGTTCTGGAACGTTGGATGACTTCAGTTGTTCTTTGCAGTTATCGCGAAAGTGGTTGAAGCATCGCAGCAGGTGTGACGCGTGGGGAAAGCTAAACTTCATCGCTTTGAATAATTCTTCCTCACCGTCCGTTCCAAACGCGAGAATCTCTCGCGCATCCTTATTCAGACTTACAATCTTACTGAAGAAGTGATGGTAAGCATCAAAGGACTTGGTTTGACTTAATAGCATCGGACCGATCATAGTTGGATGATGACCATTTACTCTATCTACCACTTTCAGATTTTGGTAGGAAGTAACCGTTGCATTAAATCTACCAAGATTAAATGTTGGATCAGCTCCAAACACCGAAAACTGTGTGGGATCTGCGCAGAACGTTGCCACGTCATTAAGTTGCCAATCAAATCCCAGGATACAGCGCAATTCAGGAGCTCCTGTGACTTCTCTAATAAACGGTTGTTCGTCCCGTTGAATTTGCTGCCGTTTGCACTGTTCCAAAAGAATCACCAGAGAGTCGATTTGGTCGAAGGTTCTCTTCTCCGTGTGCCCACGTCGATGATATTTTGCTTGCGCAAGGTTTCTAGGGAGATCACTAATGGCCGAGGCATTCATAATACCACCCTTTTCTTTTTGCACTGTATGATATGCTGCTTTGGGAGCTTGAACTGAAGCTTCCTGTCGCAACTTGCTTACGGTGCTTTCCTTCATCCTCACCTACGTGAGGAACGCTTCCGTTTACTGTTTCCGTGTGTAGATGGTTCGACCTTGTGTTCCAACCCGTCAAATATGTACTGGATAAAGATGAAATGGGAGTAATCTGGAATTGAAAAAAATATTATCGAACAACAATGAGACACATGAAAGACAACCAGGAATGATCAGGTATACAGTACCACAGAGAAGTAACCTAACACGGCGGTTGCGGTTAGCTAGCGCGGTGAATTAGCCGTTAGGTGGCAGTATGCATGGTTAGTGCTTGTGGTGACGTTGGTGAGTGGCAGTGAGGTAACCGCGAGAGGGAAACCACGGTTAACCGAATTGGCCGGTCGGATCGCATGTATTAACAACGATGACGCAGAAAGTGAAAGTAGAACGAAGTTGCAAGTGCCGTAGCAAATTCAAAACAAACGAAAGGAATAATTTGTAATTCCTAGGCCTAGATTATCTTTCAAGCTTTTTAATCTCATTTGCTGGTTGAGTCCATATACATTCTATCACAATTAACCTACTCTGACCATCAAGCTACTGGTAATTTTAGGTGGTTGGGTTGGGTTTATCAAATAGTCAAGGAACAATATTGACAAATAATGGAAGTGAAACGGCTTTATAAAGTTACATGACGATTCTTAGCACTTCATGTGTATATTACATACAATATTAGCTACAGCACTTTTTACGTTACACAAGGCTAAGAAACGCAAAAAGAGCACAGAACACAATAGGTTTCAGTATTAACCAACTAGTGGTCTATTACAAATCCGGCTTTCTGATTGCCCGAGCTATACTAGTGGTCCATTGGTGATAGACCACTGGTAGCGTTATCCAATGATAAACCTTATAACTGGAATACTCCTATTCTGACCAATCAGAAGCCATGCACGACATATTTACGCCGCAAGCAAAACCTGTAAACTAGGCTAAAAAATCAAACATGGTGTCCGCTAAAATTTTTGGGTTGAAAGTAATGGCATTTTAGAAAAAGAAGAAAACATTGGATTGAAAGTAATGGAATTTTATTCAGTTCGACATTTTCGAATACGAAAATGAATTCGCTCATGCCTATATATGGAGTATATCTACACCAAATTTGAAGCAAAGTAATTATTAAAGTAATTATCATGTTTTGTGAGCGATTGTTGAAAATTTGGAACAATGTTTGATAAGACTTCAGCTTCAACTCGTTGACTATCAGCTCATCTTTCATAAAGGCTGTTAGCCTTTATGAAAGGCCTGTCATTATAAATATTATTTTATAAATTAGGCTTTCTAGCGGTCTAGCCTCGTTAGGAAGAAAGGATTCTTTTGAATTGCAGACACAGGAACGAAGTTAAAAAGGCTTGTTAAATAGAGATGTGTAAACTTCTGATCTATAATCAGTAACAAAATGCTGTGGAACACTGGCAGATAATTGGACAACAGTTTCATTGCCATCAAATATTGAGTATAAAGACAAGATGGCTACCACGTCTGAATTATCCTGAGGATATTTAGGTATTGAAAATAAGAAATGCTTACTTTGCTGTAGATTGTAGTGTGTCGTTATTTGCCATGTCCATGTTGTCGTCTGATCAAGAGTCTACTGTTATCTAAGAAAAATAAATTTTGTTTTATTTACAATATTAAGCATTGGGAAAAAAACATGTACAGGCAATTTACACCATGTATCACCGATCGAAAGTTCGAAATAGGACAAAAAATCAACGTATGTATGCATTTACGTATACATGCGATAAAAATCGTACGTTTAATAAGTCTTTGAAGCCTTCGTTGGCTTTACGATATTTTTCACCCCAGGGGAAAAAATATAATATCAGCTTTCTGATTGGGTCGTAGTCTTTCAGTATTTTTATTCTTCTGAAGTATCATATTAATGCTGACTCGCTCTTTCGTTAAATTTATTATGTCTCTACTAAGGGTCTATATCAGTGCCATTCCAGCTGGGGAAACTGCATGCGCTACACGTATAACTGCTAAATTATAAAACAAAAAAATAAGATTAAAGATGCTTCGTCATATATGAAATAGATGCAGTTACTTACATCTATTACATGCACTTGCTCTGATGCTGGTTCGTTCTCATCCTTATGTCGTCCAAGATAATTGTCAGGTGTTGCAGTTGAGATCTCTTCGTCAATATTTACACAGCTGCAAAGGATAAAATGTGTTTGCGATTAGACTAAGACTGACCGGCTAGGATTCGTTATTTATACACATAATTAAAACACAAAATACGAATAAAACCTCTCATTATATCACCTTCTGTAATCAGGCTCAAATGCTGCAATCTGCTTGGCTCAAAAGCGTGCAGTTTGAGCATTAATTGCACTGTTTTAGATTATAATTGCACACCTTTTTCAGTCAATGGAAATAAGCCTAGTTTACAGGATTTTCCTGTTACAGTCGATTTACCCCGTTTTTCAAACGGGTTTTGTTAACGACACTGAAAAACAATAAGATAATTTTTTTTAAACTTTACTAGATGTATTTGAATTGTCTGATTACAGGAGATATAATTAACACGTAATAGATGAGTTCAGTCGTGCTCTTAATGCCAAAATCATACTCGTGATTAACAAAGTCAAACTCCAGCTTCGCGGTTGGTCGATTTTGTAATCACTCATATGATTTTGGCATTAATATATACTGTAGTTGGCACAAAGATAGAACACACCCTAAGGAAAATTTTTCTTAGGGTGTGTTCTATCTTTGTACCAAATTCTATGCTTGTATCATCAAATGAACGATTTTTTCACTTATCCGCTCCACTAATAGCACTCCTCATAATTATATTACCCACGTTAATTGCACGGCAGTGCAATTAATAAAAATAAAGAAGAACTGGGAGCGAGTTCCATGAAGAGCATCTACGAGGGTGATACTGTTCGTTTTCCAGTATTTAATAATGATACAAGAGGTTTTTAAACGCACGAATGAGTACGAAGCGTACTAGTATATCTGTATATACATATATACCTATCGCGAAATACGCCAAATCCCACAATTAACCCATTTTACCGCACTTTTGCCCTGGAATCGCGCGCGAATCTTGATAGATGTATTGTGACGCCAATCAAAAATCACGTGCAAATTCACTGCCCTTCAGATGTCTGCGGAAAAGTGTGGGAAAATGAGCGAAGTTGCGAAATTCGCAATAGGTCTATTCACACTCTACGTAATTGGATTTGTCAAATAACATTTGAAGTTTGTTTACTTTTAGTTACTTGCAAATAGGAAAATTTAATTGACTGCTTTGCATGAGCTATTTAAAATCGTCTGTGTGGTATGGCCAAATAGGCAATAAACATTCAAATTAACACAAAAAGTTTGGCAATAAAGACCAATATCGTAATTTTGTCATGCATATAATAAACCGAAGTAATCATAATTCTGCACTCACTATCATATCATTACCTATACTAACATATATATATATATATATATATATATATATATATATATATATATATAGGTGATTATATATATATATATATAGGTGATATCACACAGGACAATTTTTAGCGAGGATTTTTAACGCAACATTTGCCGCAACCAAATTGATGCGTGTAACATGCGATTTGTGAACAATTTTTCACGAAATTAATTTTGTTGCGGCAACGTGTTGCGTTAAAAATCGTCGCTATTCTGAGCTAGTTTGAAGTACTCAACCCGTTACAACCAATTCAGTTAAAAATAGGCTATTTGCGCTGGGAGATATTAAGAAATGTATAGTTTATTAATCATATCCACATACCTGTTTATTTCATCTTTCTTCATGAAAGCGAGAGATTGAGGACGATCTTGTTTCACACCAGAACTCAAAAGGCGTTGCCATAACCACACACATGCTGACTGGGGAGATGTTTCTGTCTCACCTGAGAACATTTTTATTATCCCAGTGCCTTCACCTCCAGCTGCTGGGGGAACAGGATGAGTATCCAAAATGAAGATACTAACCCATCAACGAACCAAGCAGGAACATGTACGGTTCGCATGTGTACAAACCAATACAGTCCCCGCCGTTCTTTAACGCTGTTATAGACTCCAAAAGCTTTGCTTTCCCTTTTTCCGTAAATACGCCGAAAGAGTAAGGTAACTCTTCAGAAAACTGGTAAAGGGATGACAGGCAGTTGTTGCTCTTCATTATAGCGTAGGCTTCCAGAACGTCATACGTTTTTGCTACGTCTCTGAAGTTATTAATTACTTGTGGTAAAGTAGCAATAACAGTCTCAGAAATCTGAACCACATCTGCCCAAGACGAAACGTTTGCGTTGGATAATATATCATCAACTATCTTCATGCACAAGAACGAACAGGCGTTCGTTCCATTGTCCAGCGACGAAGCCATCACTGCTGCGTCTGTCACATTGGCGAAACCCTCTTGAATCTTTACAGCAACTTCGTTATCACGGTCTTCGAGGAAAGAAGATTGACTTACTTTTAAGTGTATCTCTTTCTCTACTTCTTTAATAGTGGATTCATCTTTCACATTCTCCAGCAATTTGATAACGTCTTCAACGCTCGGCCTCGAAGAAGGTTGAAATGTTGCACATCTTTCGAAAACCGCGGAGAGACCACGCCACTCACCAGCTTGTTTTGCTGCATACTTTTCTTGCACCATTGGTCTCTCTCTAGACTTGGTAAACCTTTCCAGACACTCCAAAGGGCTTTCGGCAGCTTTCTTTCTCTGCATATTCATTTCGAAGGGATGTTTCAATCCCGGATTCAAGAGACAAAACACAATCATCCCATACGCCCAGACGTCGGCCCTTTTGAGATCTTCTAGGGAAGCTGTTCTCAACTGAAGATTTTTGACCAAAAGCTCCGGACCATGAACACTGGCGTTCCTCTGTTAATCCGGCTCGTCTTGCTGGTCATAATGGTATCGGTATGGAATTCTTGAGACCTACTTTCCCCCAAATCGGTCAGCTTACAAATTAGGGGTAAAGCGGTACTAACTTTTTCGATTTCTTGTGGACAGGACAACTGGCAATAGTGCTGATTCGAGACCAAAACATTGGCAGGTTTTAGATCCCTGTGTGCAAGGCCTTTTTTGTGCAAGTATTGCAGTCCTGAGGCGATATCTCCTGCTGCATGGTAAAACACGTGTTTGTCAATGTTCTCGCAATCTGTTTTGTCGAACTGACGAAGAAGATCGTCAAGAGAGTAGACCTTTAAATCCAGCCCAAATGGTATGAAATCGAATTGTACGAACTCCAGAAGTAACGCGTACTGGTCATCACATACACCTTTAAAGCCCACGATATTTCGATGTTGCAGACTGTTTAAAAGTTTTGCTTCCTTTAGAAGAATTCTGCGGTTCTCTTCATCGATACCAAGAAACTTCTTTATCGCAACTTTCTCTCCACCTGATGGGAACTCAGCAGTAAAAACCGAAGAAAATCCTTCACGCCCGATCTCGTCCTTATTTACAAGTTCAGCGAACGAAAAACTCGGCAAACCGTCGTAGTCAGGTGATCTCCTTGATGAACGAACATCGGTCGCGGACTTGCAATTGGACGCTAAACCACCAAATAGAAACATTCCAAACGCTACCGAATGAACTCGATCACATGTCGGTCCGAAGTAAAATAACAGATCGGTCTATGACCCATCATCAACTTACTTAAAATTTGGTCTAATTCTGACGCTCTGTGCGGTAAATAAAAATTAAGAAATAAATTGTAATTTATTAAAATAAACAAGTCTATTAAAGTTTGCGAAAATGGCTCATCGCCGACGATGGAAATGGGCTCCGCATGGATTTAAACCATGGGTTACTGATTTGAAACATGGTAAGGACTAAGGAGGCGGAGAAAACTTGGGGTGGTCGTAAACATGTTTTGTTTCCGTTTAATTTCGATTCTTTCACTGTTAACTCCTTCTCAACCATAGCTTCGATTTCGGACACTACAGACTTTTGTATTTTACTCCATAACGCCAGACCATTAATTTACTCGTTATGCACGGAATAATTCACAGTAGAGATTAGAGAAAGAGTTAATATAAAGATGATCTATCTCAGTTTCTCATTGTCGGCAAAGGCGCGGCAATAGTGCCGTCAGACCAGATTGCCCTTTACAAAGTAAACGTACCATGAGTAACCAAAAAATCATTAATTAATAAACTAAACACACAATAGACATAACCTTTATACTAATAAAAACATTTCTATCATATTTGCCGGTAATTATTTTCAGAAAGATTGCATTACTATCAGAGCATTAGCTTTGGCGTGTCAGTACAGCTGGATTTCCTTATTAGACACCTCATTAGTCGATCTTTGTGCGGTTCCTGGGAAGTAAAGAGATTACGTCGCCAATGTTGTTGTTATCGCAAAGCTTGACAGGATGTCTTCCTGATGCTGAACAGTGTAATCATTAACCGTGGTGTAATTGAACCAGAAAGTTAGAAGCAGACCAAACCTGTATTAAGCGCCACTGTGTTAAGCGGTCACACTTGGCAAAGTCCCGAAAATTTCATAACGTAAATACTGTTAATGTAACCTTTACCATACGGTTACCTCGTGCAGTCCCAAAGTTATTCTTTCAGTGTTTTTAGGCAGAGCTAATCCGCGTTTTATCCCCATATCCACGTTTTATCCCCATATCCGCGTTTTATCCCCATATCCGCCCATCCACCCATCCGCCCATTCGCATCCGCGTTTTATCCTAACCCGTAGTGTGTGTTTGACCCATAAATATAGTTTGACCATGCACGGTTTGATCCTGGCTGAATTAAATGCAACAATAGTGCTATGCGATGAAACATATTTACCTAACGAATGGAGTATTTCTGTTTCTGTTTTAAAACAAACTACCAAGCGCGACTAAAATATAATTAAGAATAAGACTTTATAGAAGAGCGTTCATTGTCTTCGGAGTTGGCATACAACAGGCTTCAACAACAGCTTGCCGGAAGAGAATTTGTTAACATTAGCCAATGAGATCGCTGCGTTCGTGGATGAACGCTTTTTTTTTTCTGAATAGCGTGGCGCCAGGCGTTTCCTCAGCTCGCCTCGCCCCTCCCACAACCGAAACGCCTGCACTGCAGGCTAGGTGGCACGTTACGTTACATGTGAGACGTGACAAAATGTTTTGATATGCTACCCTGCGCTGTAAAACATTCCGGAACGCTGTGACACGTTACCCGCTACATTGCGAGACGTTACGCTACATTGTGAGTCATATGAACTGCATGCTGAGATGCTACAAAATGTTGTGAGATGTTATGTTGTGTTATGAGTAGTTACGCTATGTTATTAGTGTTGCGACATATGTGAAACGTTACTTCCCATTTAGTAGAACCTGAACATATTAAATAAGTGTACTAATTTAATGAGTCACATGCAGTTAGTAGAAAATAACTTTCACTATTATCCTCAATAATTCTTATGTTAATGCTACTTTTAACAATCTACTTACAACTTTGCAGATCACTGCTCACCTGGTAAAATGGCGACAGTACCAGATCAAGCCACCGATAAAAATGATTCGACTACTCGAGGTAAATAATCCAACAAAGATCAATTTGATATTAAAAACAAAACCTGAAATAAACATATGTTTAACAAAAGCATTAAACGCATGAGCGCAGGCAAGAGTCCAATGTTACGCTACATGCTAAGATGCCACAAAATGTCGGGAGACGTTACCTTGTGATGTAAAACATTTCGGAACGTTGTGAGACGTTACGCTACATTGTGAGACGTCTCACAACATTGTGAAAGGTTTCCCTACATGTTGAGGCATTACACTACATGGTGACACATTACGTTACATGAGAGACGTCACAAAAGGCTATGAGACACTAGCCTGCATGTGAAACATTCCGGAACGCTGTGACACGTTACGCGCTACATTATTTGTGAGACGTTACGCTACATTGTGAATCATATAAACTGCATGCTGAGATGTTACAATATGTTGTGAGATGTTATGTTGTGTTATGAGTAGTTACGATATGTTGTGCAATCTTAAATTATTCTCAGATGTGTTACATGATATGTGAAACGTTACTTCCCATTTAGTAGAACCTGAACATAATAAGTACACTAATTTAACTAGAAATACATAAACGCAACAACCCCCCGCCCGCTTTTAATACGTTAAATATACATAAATAACTCCCCCCCGATTAAACTGTTTTTGTATACAAATATAAACCCCTGCCCTCCTGGCCTCCTTTACATCCTGTTTTATCACTTTTGTGAATGTAGTTTTTCTATTATTGACCAATGTCCAAAGCAATGTTTTATTCCCAAAAAATAAAGCAGTGGCTGAGGAAAAACTTGTATCACGACCTAATAGCACTAGAAACTGATAGGAAAAACAAACAATAATTACATACGCTTATATCAAGTGCCTATTAAACTGTTTTAATATGATTCCTCATGTTCCAAATATAATGTTGAACCTCAAAGAAAAACATCAGAACAGAAAAAAACGTAGGTAACAGCCTGGAAACTATAGGTATAAGAGAGGAAAAACTAACCTGGGAAGAACTATAATGCAAAGTTTCACTCGAACCATGGAAAAAACGCCTGAGAAAATGTATATTATTTGACAAGATTTTTGCTGTTTTAACTGAGTTTAATACTGAGAAGGTTTTGGATATATACCGATTCTAATCAGCTAAAGAAAGCTGGTAAGTTAAATACGAATAACTGCTTACGGATGAATTTTCTTTTGGCTCTTCTCAGATGCTGCAAACAATGCCATACGGGCTACGGCGTTTGGTTTCCGTGGTTTTCTCGTTCGGTTCTTAGCAAAAAGCAATCAATTCTCTTCAAAATGTGAAAAGCTGTTTGTGTTGATGTTCCTTTCAATTCACTGTTCTCTCTCGAGCCAAGATATATCAGTGCATAAGTCCTTTGCTGGCTTTGAACAGACACACGGAGAAGCATCTTTGTTTTTTTCAGTCACATTTGGTGGCATTTTTTCCGATCTTTATAGCAATTTTTCATGCTTTTTCAATGGTTTCTAGTTGTGTTTAATATTGTTTGGTTCATCCCACTGCAACATCTCTTCTTAGCTTTCCTTTTTTGGTCATTTGTAAACCAATTTTGATGACAAAGATTTTGTTTCGCTTGAGCCGCGAAAGTTGGCGATTTGATGGATATATACATACATACATATATACATATAAACATATCGCAGAATTTCTTTCCCACTCGCGTGTAATTTCGCGTGTAAGTGGATTCCACGCGTGTCAAAATTAGCACCCTCACCGGGCTCCGAGCCTTTGGCCCAACGCCCGGGCTCGGGGATAAGTCTCAGCAGAAAATAACTTTCACTATTATCCTCAATAATTCTTATCTTATTGCTCCTTTTAACAATGTACTTACAACTTTTCAGATCACTCCTTACCTGGTAAAATGGCCACAGTACCAGATCACCAGATCAACCCACTGACAATAATGATTCGACTACTCGAGGTAAATAATCCAATAAAGATCAATTTCATATTACAAACAAAACCCGAAACATTTCGGAGATCTGTGAGACGTTACACTACAAATTGTGAAGCGCCTTGCTACATTGTGAAACGTTTCGCTACATTGTGAGGCATTACACTACATCGTTACATGTGAGACGTGACAAAATGGTTTGATACGCTACCCTGCGCTGTAAAACATTCCGGAACGCTGTGACACGTTACCCGCTACATTGTGAGACGTTATGCTACATTGTGAATCATATAAACTGCATGGTGAGATGTTACAAAATGTTGTGAGATGTTATGTTGCGTTATCAGTAGTTACGCTATGTTGTGCAATCTTAAATTATTCTCAGATGTGTTACATGATACGTGAAACGTTACTTCCCATTTAGTAGAACCTGAAAATAATAAGTATACTAATTTAAAAAGTCTCAGTTAGTTGAAAATAACTTTCACTATTATCCTCAATAATTCTTATCTTAATGCTCCTTTTAACAATGTACTTAACATTGCAGATCACTGCTCACCTGTTGAAATGGCGACAGTACCAGATCAACCCACTGATAAAAATGATTCGACTTCTCGAGGTAAATAATCCAACAAAGATCAATTTGATATTAAAAACAAAACCTGAAATAAAAATATGTTTAACAAAAGCATTAAACGCATGAGCACAGGCAGAAGTCCAATGTTACGCTACATGCTAAGATGCTACAAAATGTTGGGAGACGTTACCCTGTGATGTAAAACATTTCGGAACATTGTGAGACGTTACGCTACATTGTGAGACGTCTCACGACATTGTGAAAGGTTTCGCTGCATGGCGAGGCATTACACTACATGGTGACACATTACGATCTGCATGTAAAAGCCAAATGCCTAGAAATTAATAAACATGTCAAACAACATGATGTATACAGTATAGTACCTAAATATTACTTTCTTTTCTATGTGTAGTTCGCTTGATGAAAGATGGGAGAATAGTTGGAATAGGAGAAATAAATCGCAATGCCACAAGAGTCCATGGCTATTATTTAACAGACGGCTGGGTCACCGTAGCTGTGAAAGCATTATATGAAGAACTGGAATGTTGGGATGAATACCCAACTCTCTCTGAGGAGATAGAGGTTGGCAGTTATAGTGCTTGGCCGCTAAATCAGATGACTAGGATGGATGTTACAGGTAAATAGAAAAATGCTACTCCTACATGTACATGCAGTAGGTAGAATTTTAGAATTTCAAAAGAAAAGGAGAGGGGACTACAAGTTAGGGCCCCACCTCTTGAGATTCATTGCTTTCTCATGTTTTGATAGGTCAAACACAGACCAAACAAACTTTTCAAATACAGTGTAGTACGTCAAGTTTTGGTATATAAATTTTACTAATTTCAAAGGGGTGCTCTATGCAGTGGTATCAAATGGTTTTGCAACCCGAGGTACCTGTAAATAAAAATTGTCTACTGATCCACCATTGTTTGTTGCTGTCCTAAATATATTCGTCCTAAATATTTACCAAAATCTATGAAAACCCTTTGCCAGCAAGCAATTTGAAAAAATACAAAACACAATGTTTTCCAAATATTAACATCTTGGAAACCCAAGGTACATTGAAACAAAAGGGAATATTCAGTAATATTTCGACTTTACTGTATTTTAAAGTCATTCACTTATTCATTCACTTCAGTAGCGTAGCTAGAGGGGGCAGGGGGGGCCACCCCCCCACAGGACTTCTGAGTGTTGTTTGTCGGAAAAATTTTATGCTTGTCGCAAAATCGGATGGTCGAAGAACGACTGGCACAATCGTGTTATTGTATTTTACAAATAATAACTTTTTACTTTCGGTTTTTTCAATAAACTAAATAGTATTTGTTGCGAAAAGTCAAGGGAAACGCACGAGAAGTGTCAACAAACACTTTATACTTATTAAGTTATTACAAACTGCTGACAACGTGCCGGGTCACGACGTCCGGTTACATGCTATTGCAAAATGCGAACACGCCGAACAGATAATTTTCACAGGTTTAGGTTGACTGTTGACAGCAGACAATTGTTCCGATGAAATACGAGTCGCAAGTCGCAGCTCAAGTCTCACTGACAATGAGTCTTGAGCTGCGCTTTGCGGCTCGTATTTCATTCATTGTTTCAATCAGTATTCAGTGGCAGTACAATAGCTCAATTACTCAAAGACTCGAATTCTGTTTTCATTTTCAAATTTCTCATCGATATAAACAAGTAAGTGACATATATAAATAATACTTTTTTAAAATACATGTTACGTATTCAATTGAGTAAACTGGGCCTCAGGGCGCTTAAAGCAGTATTCAATTTCGATCCGTAAAGTCCGCGTTGTATGTTGTATGAACTTTTTAAAGCCTGCCTCTACTGACTACTGCCTCTTATGTTCTTACGTACTTCAATTCTTACAACACAACAGTAGAACATACTTATTCTGTAAATCTGTGATGAATAAAATTTTGTTTTTAATTGATTGTATAGCAGTCTATATACTCGCGGACCGCGGCGTCTCGCGCCTCACGTTCACTTCAGCGCACCATGTTTGGTCAAGGTAAGACGAAACGAAAAAAGGTAGAATGTTCTGTGTGTCAAATGACCTTTGACAGCGACTACAGAAAAAAACAATGAAAAGTACCTCAGTGAAATGATAGCTGCCCATCGCCATATTCCGTACAAGCTGGCCGGCGCTCCCGATAATCCATTTACGTTCACACGGAAAACAAAGTCTAGTGTGCCTCCAACAGAGGTCTCGCGCGACTCTGCCGTTTCAGAATTGAAGTGTACAATGTCGTTCTAGATACAATCATCGCGGACCTTAAGACACGCTTCAACGATACTACAGTTGGCGTTCTTAAGGCCTTTGATTGTATCTCTCCTACAACCTTCCTGGACAAACATGGAGACGTTCCTGCCGAATCGAGTTTACAGCAAGTACAAACTTTGTGTAACTTCTATTCGAAAGACCTTTCCACCGAGGCGACAGTATTGATGGAATACAAAAACATACACGCTTTACTGAATGCTTGGGACTTTATAGATGGCGAAGCTGTTCCGCGGGATGCAGAGGACCTTTTGGTTTTCTTGGAAAAACACAACCTCTCAGCTCAATTTGAAAATATTGTGACATTGCTGAAACTTGCGCTTACATTACCCGTTTCATCAGCACATGACGAGAGCATTCAGCTGTTTGAAGCGGGTAAAGACTTATTTGCGCAGCACAATGACTGAAAATCGCCTCTCTAATCTGGTGTGCATTTCTATTAATCGCGAAAGTGTTTCCGATATTTCCATTAGAGAACTTCAAAAACCATTTCTAAGTGAAAAAACAAGAAGGATTTTTCAATGACGATTTAATTTAACGATGTTTGTGTGCACGATTTGTAAATATTTTTGTCCAACTCGATTCATATGTTATTAAAAAATAGATTATTTTGCACTGGGAGATGTACTAAAAGTTTGAAATTCTGCCTATTCCTTTGCTACGCAGGCTACTTTCTATCCGTCGATACTCGATTTAGATATCGAATATAAGCCAGTCTTTAATTATGCGGTACTATTATAGCCACGCCCATTTGACCACGCCCTTTTGTCGGAAATTTTCAATGCTCGCCCCCCATGAGGAAATTCCTAGGTACGCCGCTGATTCACTTATATCCCGACAATACCTAACCTGAATGTGAGGCTTTTATTTATTCTCGCCTTCAGCTAATACGCGCTGGCAGGCGGGAGGAAGGCGAGAAAAATAAAGGCCTGAGGAAACTCTATTCATAAATGTCTTCCAGCCCCTTTGGCATTTTCTCAACTTCAAAAGTTAACATATAAATCTACAGTACAGCCATTTCAAGGGGTTGTACAGTAGATATTTAAAGGAAAAACATCAGCACAAGCCTTGTTTCAAACATCTAGTTTATAATGCATTGCATAAAATACATAGACTAAATTCGATTTGGCTTATTTTGTTTCAATTGTCAAACTTATTGTGCTGTGCATGTCATATGATTTTACAAGATTTTTCTGTGCCACATATTGGTTTTAAAACAATGTGAACAGAATAACAACAGGGTCCGAATTAGCATTTCAGAACGGCTTCACTTTTTCCACGAGTTACTCCCCTGGTTAGTTAATCATTGCCCTTGAATTAACTATTACTCTTCTCTCAGAGACGGTCTTTTCGTTAATTTTACGGACTTTTATTTACGTGTACGTTGTGAGATGATATGCTACGTTGAAAAACATCATGCAATGTTCTGAAACATTACACCACATTTAAAACGTTACACTGCTTTCTTACTTTTACTTTAAGTTCTGAGAAGTTATGCTACATTCTGAAGTTACGGTTCATTCAGAATAGTTACTGTTTGCTACCTGCACATTCTTATAAGTTACGTTACGTTCAGGCAAGTTACGCTATACATTCTGTAAGTTACGTTAGTTACATACGTTCTGAAAAATTATGCTTTGTTCTAAGAAGTTACACTGCCGTCAGAAACGTTGCGCTACGTTCAGAAAAGTTTTTGCTACATTTAAAATAGTTATATGCCACGTTATAAAGAATTACACTCCATGTACATTCAGAAAATTCATGCTATGTTAAGAGAAGTTGCACTACGTTCAAAAGATACATTCAGAAAAGTTGCACCACGCTTCAAAGAAGTCACTCTAATGACTGAAATGTTACCTTGCGTTCTAAAAAGTTCATGTTACGTTGTGTTTTGAGTTGTTACACTACATGTCAGACGATACTATGTTAGCCATTACGCTATATTTTTAAAAAATGAGCTTCGCAATTTTTTGTAGAACTGCTTCGCAGTTTTCAGAAATTTTTGTGTTTGCAAACCTGTTTTATACTGTAGAGTACTGTACTAAATATACATGCATAAACCAAAATGCGACTGATCTAACATTGCTTTAATTAATATACCTTAGTTAGTAATGACTTATAAATAATTCAAATCTCTCAAATAATTCTATCCGTGGCACGTAACAAAGACAAAATGAGAAATGTAACCGCATATAGAGCAACAATATAACATGTTTTAAATCATGTGGGTATTTTGCTACATTGAATTATTTAAGTTTAACAAAATCAGTTCTACACGAATACATACAGTTGGAGAGAATTAACTATGAATTTCGACGTTTGAACCATCTTTTGGCATGTATAAAATCAATTGTAAAGGAATAGCAGCACAAGCACGAGAAAACAAAACGCTTTGACAACAGCATTTATGTTACAAGCTTTAATATTTTGAATTTCTGCTACGAATCTTTGTATGAAAGTCTTGTAATGTTCGCTGGTTTCACTTTCATCAACTCGCACACAATTATTACTAACTATACTCTGTTTAACGTCAGACGATTTTACTCGTCAAACTGTCTCGCAATTTACTTAAGAAGTACTCAATGCCTTGTGTATAGCTAATGGCAATAAGATATAAAAACATATTACTCTTCTGTTCAGTCAAACTGGCCTGGTAATAGAAATTTTCGCATTTCCATCAGAGTTTCCATTTGCAAAACTTATAAAGTACAGTCCAACCTCTATTAAGGTCTTTGTTAAGGTTTTCAGGCAACCTCGTCCCCAGGGCCATTTGTGGGGGCTGGGCCAAGATGGCAGCCAAAACCAAAATGGTGGGAACAAATGGCCCTGGCACAGGCTGCAAAAAAATTAGCCATATTTTGACTCATTTTTTACTCGGACCCAGTCTACACTAAGTTTATCGCGCCCTGTCAGGCTCAATTTTTTCTGAATATTTAGTTCAGCTTGACTGACCCAAACTGAAAACAATCAAAACATTCATTTCCAAATACATTGTCGAATTATTAAAATATATAGACTTTTAATAAATATCTGTAAATACTTAGTATTTATCATTTGCTTCACCGTTGTACCAAATTCGCAAGAAACTGTGGCTTCGTTTAGTCGAGAATTTTTGTTTCAAAAATGCCTGCTTCTCAATGGCCAAACACGTAAATTCTGCCCTGTGTTGTACTTTCCTTTCGCAGCCAAAATACATTTTGACTTTGTTCACAAAGTCTTTCGTTCGCCCGATTTAGAAAACACTCTAAATTGCCCTCCCGTGGACTTCGTTGTATGGCAGCCAGGGCACAGAGATGACCCGACCCATCATTACATATCCAGCTTTTCATTCATTTTGAAGTTGTTTTTAACAGCCGGCAATTCTGGTATCACTTATTTAATACTGAATTTGAGCCATATAAACAAATGCCCGTGAGCTAACCTGCCGCCCGCCTTGTTTCCACCAATCAGAATACCTAAAACATCCAATGTTATCTCAACCAATCAGATGTGGTGATAGCTCAGCCTGTGCCAGGGCCATTTGTTCTTGGCCGCCATCTTGGCCCAGCCCCCACAAATGGCCCTGGGGACGAGGTTGGGTTTTCAGGGTCATTTCTGTGAAGCGCTCTCAATTCGTCACAATTTATGCCACAAAAATAAAATAGATATCGTTAGAAAGCTATGAATTTGTAGAATACAATGGCGTCTTTGGTTTCGCGATAAACACAAACCGTTAATGAGGGCTTCACTCTGGGCGACTCAAGTAAAAAGCGTTTTATGTTGTTCAAAATCTTTTTTTGTACTTTGATTCCGAGATAAATTTCCAGCAAAACGGTGTCAGCGTTTTTTTATTTATTGCCTGGTTTCAAATTTATGACTTATTTTGTCGGAATGTTGGTCGAAAAACAGTATTTTTAACTTTGGTCGTCAATCAAATCGGCAAAACTTGACATAGCAAAAAACGCTGACACCATTTTGCTGGAAATTTATCTCGGAATCAAAGTACAAAAAAATATTTTGAACAAAATAAAACGCTTTTTACTCCAGTCGCCCAGAGTGAAGCCCTCTGGTTTTAATTAAAAACTTCACAACTATTAACGGTTTGTGTTTATCGCGAAACCAAATACACCATTGTATTATACAAATTCATAGCCTCCTTCGCAGACGTTCTTTGTGTCCCTCGTTCCTCCCTCCCCACTAAGGGGCAGACCATTAGAAAAGTGATTTGGGGGGGGGGGCGACTTTTTCAGCTTGCACAAATTTTTTTCTTTATCATTTGCTTGTGCAGGAATTTTTGTTTTTATTGTCTAATCCTTTGCATGAACTTTTTTATTACACATACCTAGTTTTCACCATGAGAAGGCTCTGCACGAATTTTTTTCTCTCAAACTTTCTTTGTGTATGAATTTTTTTTCTGAGCACATTGCCTTGCACGAATTTTTTTTTGGTTTCCCCCCCCCATCACTTTTCTAATGGTCCACCCCTAACATCTGCTCGCATGAGCACAACATTCCTTTCTCTTGAATTGACCAATCACATTGAAGTCCCCACAAAAGTGTGGGGATCGACCTTGACCTTTGGCTTGTTGTCGTGAAATTGGCAATACTGCTAAAATGGAGTCCTACTATCATCGAATTTGTGAATTCAGAGATTTACATCTACCCAGAAGAGGGCTTTTTATGCCAATCGTAACAAGAGAGATGTACTGTATTTGTCAATCTACCAACTGGCTCAGGGAAATCATTGATATATCAAGCTTTGCCAAATTTGTTTGATTCAATGTTCGGTACGGTGGTAAACAAACTAAACATTTTAGTAATCGTTGTTTCACCATTAATAACCTTGATGCAAGATCAAGTTCAGAAACTATGTGTGATAGGAACCAGCGCTGTGTCATTAAGTGGACTTGAGAGCGAAGAACAAGCGAAGGCAGTCGAAGCAGGAGAATTTTCAGTTATTTATGGAACGCCGAAGCCATGGCTAAATGAACGATTGCATCGAATGCTGACAAATAGTGTGTTCAAGAGTATGGTGTGTGCTGTGGCTATTGACGAAACTCATGTAATTAAACAGTGGACTACTAAATATTTTTATAACAGTGGTAACTTCCTCTCTGCTGGTTCCTCTTAACATGGAAGGATTCTTTGTCGAACACAAATCATCGATTTCTTGTTCCAAAACGTTTAATAAGCTCTCAGCAACCTTTTTGCATAAGTCTTCGGATTTTACAACACCTTTAGCAATTCCTGTTGAATTTCCGTGTATAAGAGCTTTTCCAATAGCTACGAAATCTCCTTCGAGTTATTTTGTCATTGTTTTAGAAAGATATTTAACGGTAATTGTAACTGTTGTGTTCTGCGACTGTGGGCTATTTTTCCTGTTCGGTTTTATCGGAGTAGATGTTGTAAACTCATGTGGCACACTGGCATCACTGAACTGACTGGAAATTGCTCTCGTAAAGATCGGTGGTATTTCCACAGAAACTGGAAACGTTCTCACGTTGACAACGGCTTCTTGACAAGAATCTGCGCATTGTGGTTCACTATAAAATGTTAACGACTTTCTTGCTGTTGGTGTTTCCATGCTTGTATCGTGACTTGTCCATTTACTCTTTAACTTTCTCCCCACCAACATGTTTTGAAAAAAGTCTTAAGATCTAGAAAAGTCTGTTTTGCCGCAGTCATACGCTTACTCTTCTGAACACACAAACAACATAAGTATATACATGTACGATGACGGGCGACATTCGTCATAGTTTTTTAACGGGATTTGAATGGCTTCCTCAAGAATGTCTAAATTAATTTGTGATTTACCATGCAGTCGTATTCGGTATTATTTTTCTTCTTCCTTTTTACAAATAAATCAAACGTTTTCTATTTCATCCGCATTCATATTAATCAACTAATTATCACAGAATGCCCACAAGTGAAATTAACAACTCAGAGTAAGCAGGTGGCTGTGTTTACCGACAATTCTATTGGTTGTTCAAAGACAAAGGAGAAAGGAATGTTGTGCTCATGCGAGCAGACGTTAGTGGGGAGGGAGGAACGAGGGACACAAAGAACATCTGCGAAGGAGGCTACAAATTCATAGCTATCTAACGATATCTATTTTATTTTTGTGCCATACCCTGCAAACCTTAACAAAGACCTTTAAGCGGCCCTCTATTAAGTGGCCACCCTCTATTAAACAGCCACTTGTCAAAACCCCTAAAATATTCCCTGTAATTTACTATAGATTACCCCTCTATTAAATGGCCACCTCTAAGCGGCCACGGCCACCTACATGTACGAGCAGTCGTATTGTTTTTACCTGTATTAGATGGCCAGCTTAATTTATCTTAGGCACAATTTTTACCGCAAGAGAACCGAAACTAAAACTTGAGACCATAGAACACTTAGTTGCTGTCAGTAAAGTACATATATTTCATTCAACACATGTCACTTGAAACCTCATGCCTCAAGTTTACATGTAATCAAATTCAAAAACATTGTCGGTAATAAAAATATCTGCATGTCCGGTGCAGAGAAACACTATACTCTTTATTTTGCGTCAAATCCCTCCTTGTGCAGGGATTTGGCATGCTGAGACTTTCGGCAGAATTTCGCACAGTATCGTGCATATGAGAAGCTACTGTAGCTCTATCAATTTCAAAGACAAATGACTTGCTTTGCGCTTTGAAACTCAGTGCACCACAGTGACAGTTAAGCCAACATAAGTTGCTAGGCGTCAGTATACATGCGTCGAACGTGTGGCATTTTTGTTATTCGTTTCATTGCTCCCTTGTTTTATTATTTTTTCGGTTTTTGAAAACTGTTTTGTTAACTACTTGTTGGTTTTTTCAAAGTCTACTTGTTACTGTTATCAGTGTTTTAGAATTGAATAAAAGGACATTTGACCAAACCTCAAAGGCCCATTGTTGGCATCACTCTATTAAGCGGCCACAAAGCCATTCCCCGAAGGTGGCCGTTTAATAGAGGTTCGGCTGTATTCAAAACTTGCATTACTTACGTACAACTTAGATCCTCACACTACTTCAATAATTATGTTATGTATTTGTTTCTGCAGATTTGGTAGCCAGAACACAGGAACAACTACAAGGATGCCAGCTAAATAAAGAAGAACAGAAAATATTGATAGATGTAAGCTATTAATTTTAATGGAAAAATTTTCTTGATTTTACATGTAGTTTTAAACATCAATTAAAAAATATTAATGTTAATGATTGTTTACACAGCTGGTCAAGTCAACAGAAACAGAATGTCGAAAATCTGAAAGTGAAAGTGAAAATGAGGTAAATGCATGGCAGAATGTTAATTACTATGCTAGCTAATTTTGTGATCTAAAATTTACTAAAGGCTTATTATTAATAGAGTTCGAGGTCTGTACGGGAAAGTATTTGCCTGAGGTTTTCGTACAGACCGAGCGAGGTTTGTGCGAGAGAAACCGTGGGCAAATACTTTCCCGTACAGACCGATAAAACGAGGTTAACAAGCCTTTTATTATATGGCTTTTGGTTTGTTTTCTTATCTGTTTTTAGTTCTACGTTTGTCTTGATCAGGTGTCGCTGTTCACCTTAGTTCTTACTTTTGAGCTTGTTCGTTTCGCTTCATGTTTACACCTCTCAGCAACCAATCAGCGTGCGCCGTTTGGCGTAATGACCCGAAAACAAGCCCAGCCATATAATTCCCAGCCGGGGAATTTAACAATTCCCTATTGTTAATCCCCGCCTATTTCACCCGCTATAGGTGGACATTGCCTGTTAAAAGCCCCAGTACTCGTGGATCGTTAACACAAATTCTAGTCTTAAATATCAAAACACAGATCTGATAAGCTTTCTGGAATGAACTTTAATAAACAATATAATGTGAAGGTTTAGTAAAAATTTGAGTTGGTTTCTTTTGTTCTCCCTAGAGATGTATCTCCAACACATCCCAGAAAACAAAGGTCGATAAATTGTTATTTGCTCATCATTAATTCAAGGTTTGTATCTGTATAAACCCCCGAATTTTAAGCAGATACAAACCGTGAATATATAAGTGCCTAATCCATCAGGTTCCGTAAGTTCTTGTTGCAAACTGTGTCGGTCAGTTTGCGGAGAAATGCAGCATTAAATAGGCGTTATTCCACGGCCTTATCCCCGTTAGTTCCCCGCTATGTCCCGGGGGTCGGGGGCCGTAGTTTAAATTGACTAGTGCATAACCAGTGAAGGTTTAGTAAAAATTTGAGTTGGTTTCTTTTGTTCTCCCTAGAGATGTATCTCCAACACATCCCAGAAAACAAAGGTCGATAAATTGTTATTTGCTCATCATTAATTCAAGGTTTGTATCTGTATAAACCCCCGAGTTTTAAGCAGATACAAACCGTGAATATATAAGTGCCTAATCCATCAGGTTCCGTAAGTTCTTGTTGCAAACTGTGTCGGTCAGAATAGGAATTTATTCCACAAACATAACTTTGCGATGATCATTGTAGTAAAGGAGGACCTGATACGGAATATGAGCGAATGAATATTGTAGATTATTTTAAAATATACATTTAAATATTAGTCATGAATAATTCATTTTGTATAAATAATTCAGTAATAAATAAGAAAACAACTGCAAAAATGCAGTTGACATTAATTTACGGATATATAATGAAATAATAAAACGATGGGTAACTAATAGAATGATATCAACAGATTGAAACTCACCTTCTCTGAGTGCCATGATTCCACCATATTGCGAGTTGTTGACGAGCGACTATCACTTGTATCCAGGCCTCTCTTACTCTAGCCGAGCGTTAAAATCCCGGCTACATATTCCCCGCAAATTATAAGCTCGTTAAATACCCCGTCTCCCCAGAGAAATGCAGCATTAAATAGGCGTTATTCCACGGCCTTGTCCCCGTTAGTTCCCCGCTATGTCCCGGGGGTCGGGGGCCGTAGTTTAAATTGACTAGTGCATAACCAGCAAAGAACGGCCACGTTGAATTGAATAATCTCACAGTCACGTTTACTTGGGCTACTGATTTCTAATAGCACGCACATAATAAAGACTTGTGGAAAGGATAGCAGGGCACGAAAGGTAAAGGAGAGAAAATTGAATGCAAAGAAATTCCACCAAAGAACGCATAGCCTTGGTAAGCTCCACGCAGAGCACCTTCGCTTTTTTACTGTTTTGCTTGGAATTTGAAACCACAAAACGATCCGGAAATACTAACTGCTCACCGTTCGAATAAAGTAATAATCACAGTGATTTATTCAACACAACAAATTAAAGCGTATTGATTTCGCCGGGAACAGTGTATCTGACTGAAGTTAAAGCATCATTGGTTGTGTTATGCATGCATATCTCAGTATCCACAGAAATACCGAATACCGCAGGAACTGACGTTTGGCTATTTAATAGCTAGACTGACCAGCGAAAAAAAAAAATTGTTCTTGAAGTTGTGCGTTCGACCAAACATGTAACTGGCGGATATGTCATAAAACCAAGACTGTTGCTTCTCTTGACAGAATTGGTGATGTTTACCATATTGTGAAGTTCGCATCGTTGAAAGCGAAGGTATATTGGAAAAGTAACCGCAAACTATGTATATAAACAAGAAGAACGCATAGAATCCAATGCAGTTGCCATGCAAATAATTGAGTGATGTAACCACCAAAGGCCTGGGATTGAGGTTGCGCAGGAATGTCATTTTTGCAACGGAGAACCAGAGAATACACAAAGCCGAATTTTCAACTCGGAGCTACCACAGTAGCCCGAGTAATAACTTGTCCATACTATACCTTGGTGGGAATTTCTTTTTCTTTTTGTGTTAGCCTGCAAACAGGCTCTCCTACAGATGGAATGTGACAGATCGTTTTAGTTTTTATACTTTCGTTTGATTGGATCATTGGCTCTGACATTGGCAACTTTGCAATGTATTCCCTTTTTTCTGTACTGTATCTCCTTAAAATCGCTTATCGCACTACTCTTGCATGGACAATCAGAATTGAAAAATTTTCATGTATATTATTAGACTTGTTATTATAGCGCATTTTCCCTCGCATTTTCTGTCAAGCCATTTAGTAGTTAAAATATATAAAGCCACAGGTTAGTTTACTCAATAGGAGAGGTGGCTCCAAATTCAGATTCAATCTGGAGCCAAAACGATTTTAAAACATACGATAGATGATTACTTTTACAGAGAAATTGAGAAACGACTTTCCTTTCTTGCTGTAGATAATGCTCCTTGTATATATTAATTGGGGTTTTTTAAAGTCTTCCTTGAAATCCCAAACTCATTGACAATTTATAACCCAAAAACAAAGCTAATCAGTACCATATTGGTGTTTGGATTTCGAAGAAAGAAATTACATAAATTAAGCCAACTTTCGTGTCGATTTTCTGCCAAATTATTTCTCAGTGTAGGCGGGAATTTAGTTAGGCATTTGGAGAAAATATCAAAGGGTAACTCGTTTTCAGTTAAATATGATTTTCAAAAGCAAAAAACTGGAAAATACTCTAGTTTTTTTGAAAATACTCTAGTTTTTTTGAAAATACTTTAGTTTAAAAACATCTGTTTTCCACGTCAAATTAAATACAAGGCACTTTTAAACGAAAATTGTCGTGTATTTCAATGATTTCATCATTCGTCGATCATAACTATACTTTTATCTTGAATTTTATTTTTTTTATCTGAAATTCAAAGGAAGACAAATTGTCACTAGATGATGAATACGTTCCAGGAAGTGATAATACCAGTGATGATAGCAGTGATGATAAGAGTGATAACAATGATGACAGTGATGACAATGGTGACAGTGATGACAATGGTGCCAGTGATGACAATGGTGTCAGTGATGACAAAGCCTGTCGATGAATTTACTTATAGCGCAATTGAAACTTGATTGGCGTTACTGAAATTTGGAACCCGCGATTGAAGATGCGAATGATACGAATCGCTAAAGTGATCCCCGTTTTTGCTTTAATGAAGGGCAAATGCTGTGGTAAAATCAAACTATTAAATCTTCAGTCACATCAAATAACTAAATACCTAGAACTACTGAACAAATTACTACCATAATAAAGACGAAATGCAAAAGCACCTGATAAAGATATAAATATTAGCATATATAAAACTGCTAATTATAAACCGATGCATACAAATGCATCGACATCCGATGAACAATGTACATTGTAGCCTGCATGTCGGGCTATATTTTTAGTTAATGACAAATACAACATGCAATAACAGCTAACAAATAGATGTTGACCTTCTTACCTTGTGGCTACACCCAAAAAGCATTACCTATCACCGTGCGAAACGACCAAAACAACCAAGCCGCCAAAACCAGCCAGTCATTTAAATATGAAATTCATACATCCAACTGCATGTAGCATATGTAGTTATAACACATTGCACGTCCAGAATAATTTCTAAGTCTTCGACCGTTCTCTAGAACAATCTCCGAATTCAAATCAAATACATATGGCAAACATTTGACTGCTTATGAACCAATCAAATTGTTATTCAATTAACAAGTTTAATTTCTAAATTTAATGGTTCAATATGAGTCAAATCAGATTGTCCGTATATGCACTCCCTAATGTTATCATCTATTTATGTCTTCCAAAAAATGAAAAAGTAAAATCAATATTGATCTCAAACAATCGCCTTCCGTTTACATTTTCAAATACATTATTTCTGTTGAATTATATAGAAGGATGGTGGGAGTTCCAGAAGTAAAGACAAAGGAATTCAAAATACTACTCAAGGACAAGGTAAAACAACATAATACATAATTATCCGAATTATGATCCATCCGCTCTCAGTCTCTGTAACACATTGATCACCTTCTCTTATGTCGTCGTCGTCGTCGTCGTCGTCGTCGTTGTTTGTCTCCTCCTCCCCCCGCATAATTACTACGATTTTAATATTTTATTTTGTTTTCTTTTTAGTATACATCAGTATTGTAACGAAAACGGATTAAAAAAATAGGCGTTATGACAAGAGATATGCATGTTTGTATTGCCAAAAGGAATACATAAAGATTACTCGTCATATTAAGACTGTGCACCGCAAAGAACCTGATGTTGCCGCAGCTTTAAATCTTAAAAACAAAAAAAGAAAAGCAACATCAGTTCGATAAACTCCGGTACCTTGGCGATTTCGATCATAACACCGAAGTTCTGCAAGCTGGGAACGGGGAATTAAAAGTCCTTCGTCGACCAAATTGTCAAAGGCATGCCAATCCCTGTGATTACTTGCCTTGCACATTTTGCCTTGCTTTCATCAGAAAGCAAGAGGTATAGAACCATGTCAAAAAGTGTTCGTGCACCACATCCGAAGAGAAGGTTTCCAGCAAGCACCTTAAATATGGAGGACGACTACTTCTTGCTGGAAACAAATTTTGAGATGGAAACGGCAAAGCCTTGTCGGACCACGTACTCCCTTCCATGGCAGAAGATGAAATAACAGCGGCTGTCAAAACAGATGACATAATACTTATGTACGGCGCATCTCTTTTTGAAAAGCTTGGAAAAGGACGAGAGGGGCACGTGTCCCAAAAGATGCGAGAGGCCGGCTGGATTTTATTTCACGTACGTGAAAGATTGAACCAGCCAATGCTTGAAATGAAAGACCTTGTGGCTCCAAACCGGTTCGATGATGTCGTGGAATCCGTGAGGACAGCTTGTGGGTATACACCTTCCAGTGGCTTTAAAGCTCCTTCAACAGCTCTAAAAATGGGCCACACCATGAAGAAGATCGCATTTGTCGTGCTGGGGGAAGTATTAAGAAACCGCGAGCCCAACAATATCAGAAGCGATATCAGGAGCGATGTCGTCGATTATTTGGAGCTGCACAATACCGAATGGGCCGATAAAATTTCCAGCATTGCGCTGAAAAATTTATCATTCAGAAAGCACAACAAACCAGAGTGGCTTCCAGTAACCAACGACCTCATGAAACTTCGACAATTTCAAATTAAGAAAATGGACGAATGTTTCAATAAAGTGGAGACGCGTCCTAACCCAGAAAACTGGAAGGAGCTGGCTGTTGTTTGTCTGTCCAGGTTGATCCTTTTCAACAAACGACGAGGTAAGATATTTAAAATGCTATAATGCAATTTTTATAATATAATTTATTATATGGAGAAGAGTATTTTACTAGTAACTAAAGCACTCGTAGAATCCATAATTAATGTGTAACGATATGATTTTAAAAAATTAGGCCTCGCAGTTTAATATCCTTTGTTTTGACGTGTTTAGACTTCATTTTCCAGACATTGGGTTGTGCCTGTAGATTAATATCTTTATTTTAGTGGCAACATACACAAATTTGCCTCAAAAAAAAATTTGCCTCAAAATACACTACTGTAAATAAAGTAATTTGTTATATATCAAGTGTCAAAGTACGTTTTTCTAGCTCTCTGATTGGGCGAGCGGTCCTCGCGTGGCTGTCCAAAAATCGTGATGTTTCCCGCGTAACCCATGGCAGCGGGCAACATTACATTTATTTTTCCCTAGGGAAAAATATCAAAACCGGAAGTAGATGGTCAGGTTCAGTTTGTCTTTGTTTTCTCCAGTTTTTTTTCATTAAAAACAATGTCTGAAGATTGTACTCAACATTTTTGTTGTCATTTGACACCAATCTCGTTCCCAGAGCCCACGTTCCCACCTGGGAAACGAGAGACTCTGGGATAATCCGTTTCAAATCGTTACGTTATTGGCTGAATAGTGAGCATGAGTTGGTCTGAAGTGACCGGAAGTAGAATTAATAAAACCAAAATAACAAAGATTTCGGACGACAAGACTCCAGTGAAGACGTTGCCGCGATCGATATCTTCGCCGTATGTGTGTAGATGCTGTAATTCGAGCTCCGCCAGCAACCCCATTGACTTGTTTGGGGAAACGTCAAACAAGGAGAACATACTATCCAGATTCCGCTCGGATATTTACGCATGCGTACCTCAACCGGAAAACAAGAATCCTGTGATTTGAAACGGATTATCCCAGAGTCTCTCGTTTCCCGGGTGGGGAACGTGGGCTCTGGGAACGAGATTGATTTGACACTTGATATATAACAAAACACTTATTTACTGGTACCTCGGGAAAACAGTGTGTTTCCCTTGGCGCCAGTAAATAAGTGTTATTGTTATATATCAAGTGTCAAAGTCCATTTTTCTAGCTCTCTGATTGGGCGAGCGGTCCTCGCGTGGCGGTCCGAAAATCGTGATGTTTCCCGCATAACCCATGGCAGCGGGCAACATTACATTTATTTTTCCCTAGGGAAAAATATCAAAACCGGAAATAGATGGTCAGGTTCAGTTTGTCTTTGTTTTCTCCAGTTTTTTTTCATTAAAAACAATGTCTGAAGATTGTACTCAACATTTTTGTTGTCATTTGACACCAATCTCGTTCCCAGAGCCCACGTTCCCACCTGGGAAACGAGAGACTCTGGGATAATCCGTTTCAAATCGTTACGTTATTGGCTGAATAGTGAGCATGAGTTGGTCTGAAGTGACCGGAAGTAGAATTAATAAAACCAAAATAACAAAGATTTCGGACGACAAGACTCCAGTGAAGACGTTGCCGCGATCGATATCTTCGCCGTATGTGTGTAGATGCTGTAATTCGAGCTCCGCCAGCAACCCCACTGACTTGTTTAGGGAAATGTCAAACAAGGAGAACATACTATCCAGATTCCGCTCGGATATTTACGCATGCGTACCTCAACTGGAATAACAAGAATCCTGTGATTTGAAACGGATTATCCCAGAATCTCTCGTTTCCTGGGTGGGGAACGTGGGCTCTGGGAACGAGATTGATTTGACACTTGATATATAACAAAATACTTATTTACTGGTACCTCGGGAAAACAGTGTGTTTCCCTTGACGCCAGTAAATAAGTGTTATTGTTATATATCAAGTGTCAAAGTCCATTTTTCTAGCTCTCTGATTGGGCGAGCGGTCCTCGCGTGGCGGTCCGAAAATCGTGATGTTTCCCGCATAACCCATGGCAGCGGGTATCATTACATTTTTCCCTAGGGAAAAATATCAAAACCGGAAGTACATGGTCAGGTTCAGTTTGTCTTTATTTTCTCCAATTTTCTTTCATTAAAAACAATGTCTGAAGATTTTACTCAACATTTTTGTTGTCATTTGACACTTGATATATAACAAAACACTTATTTACTGGTATCTCGGGAAAACAGTATACACTTGTTCACTGGCACCGAGGGAAACATCGAGTTTTACAGACCCGAAGGCTTCAATGTCACCCGAGGGCTTTAGCCCGAGGGTGACATTGAAGTCTGAGGGACCGTAAAACTCGATGTTTCTCGAGGCAAAAGTCAACAAGCGTTTTGCTATATACCAAAGACTTTTAAAATACAAAATACCAAACTGACTCAAAACTTGTAAAATGCAAAAAAACTTACCAAAACACTTCAAAACTTGTAAAAGGCAAAAAGACTTACCAAAACACTTTGACTTTGTCTTTGTATTTCAATTCAACTGAACAAATACACCAGACTCAACAAATACAAAGAACAGCTTTAAATTTATCCAGATTCTCTTCAGACCTTCTTTGAAGATATGTATAGATATTCTTTCCTTTGGAAAATGGATATTTCGTACCAAACAAGCTCGAAACAGCTCTTGTTTTCAAAATGTTCCGAAAAGTCCAAAGTTCTTGATCTGATGCAATAATCATTGTGTATTCACGTGAACAACGCATGATTATAGCTGACGTCAGAGGGAACAGAACACATGTGAGGTCCACAAAACACACTGTTTCCCTCGGAATACTGACGTTTCAAGCGGTGATGAAATGAAAACAAAAATGGGCTTATATATGCCAAAAGGGTGATGTAAGTCGAAAGTTCATAGCCAATATATAAGCCCAATTTTATTTTCATTTCATCACATTTACTCTGATGAAGGGCTCTGCTCGAAACGTCAGTATAACGTTCTTCAAATTCCCGGCAGTTTACAACGTTTTCGATTTGCTATCTTCTAAACAATCAATATACAGGTTATAAAAAAATCTGTAATGACAATTTAATTTTCCAAAAACAAAAATATATAGTCTTCTTTAAAACACATACCACGAATAGTCGCACAAGTTTGTTGATGCCTTGCAAGTTTTTCTCATCCGGATTTCTCGTATGTCATTTTTTTAATGTCAATTTTATGTCAATTTTTTTAAATAATAAATAACAAGACAATAAAAGACTCCCACCTTTTGCTGTACGTTTTAGGTACATTTGACCCGGCAACTTCCTTTAATTATTTTATTCTTTATTTGCCACACAACATAATACAATATATTACAAGAATTTGAATCTGTTGCAAGTGTCCAACAACAATTTTTGAATAGAGACCTACCACGTTTCAACAAACAGTGAGAAAATAAAAACATTGACTTCCTATTATTTCAGCCATAGGTCTCTATTCAAAAATTGTTGTTGGACTTCCAACAACAATTTTTGAATAGAGATCTACCACGTTTCAACAAACAGTGAGAAAATAAACGCGACGTTTGTGCGAAGAAACAATGCCGTTTGGCCTTAGTAACCGCTTAGCAACATGAGTTTCCCGCGAGAAACGTGTGTCGTTAAAATTACGCGTGTCCACGCTCAAACCGCAACCGTAGTATATTTGCAACATTATCTATTCAACGAGAAATGATTTTGCAAAAATTTCACTTGAGTGTCGTAGGTATCAATTTTTTTAAATTATAATTTTATATTTTGTTGTAATTAATAGGTGGCGATGCTGCAAAAATGAAATTAAGTGTTTTCTGTAATCGACCAGAATGGAACCGAGCCAACAATGAAGACATTTTTAAGTCATTGTCAAATGCTGAAAAAGAACTTTGTAAACGGTATGTGAAATGAAAATATTATCTTACAACAGTTTTTAAAGATGTTAGGATAATCAAATTGCACTGACTATTCAAAACGGAAAATATATTATGTCTGAATGTGTTAATTATTACCAACCAATATATATCAATTGTCATTATTTTTCTTTATTCAAATAAGCACCCGAAATACAAGTGTCTGTTGGCAGGCTACCATTATTTGTTTGATCTGTTAAATACAGCAAAATTGTTTCACAAACTTCCTAGATGTTAAGATCGTAAATCTTCTCTCAAAACAATGCTTTAAAAAAACAGTCAACACATGTCAAACCGCAATAATCAAGTACTGAGCCAGTACCCATGGGCATGGCTCAAATATTTCAAGGAGGCCAAAAAAATAATGAACAGTCTTCTCGAAATTTAAGTTACAAACATAAAATGTTGACATTTTAAGGAAATTATATCATGATGGACAAGAATGATCATTCACAACTTGAGAATTTACTCAGTGTGCAAAATATAGCAAGACTGAGCGTAGCAAAAAGATTCGAAATGCTCTTGATAATTAAAAAAAAAATTTATGTAGAGGCTTAGGAAGCAAGGAGCTGCCCCCCCCCCCAATTTCTAAAATGTCCTAGGTACGAAGTTGGAGCTAATTAGTAAACATATGTGATGGCTCAAAAGCATCCAATCTTCTTTCCCTCAAACTCCATTACATTTGTGTTAGCTGAATAATATAAATTTAAATCTTCCTTTGAGTGGTATGTGTTTAATTTTTGCTAAAATAGTGTATGTTTTTTTTCATTGAATATTCGCTTTGTAGGACAATTTTGCAATTGTTGTAAACATTATTCATTCGTGGTAAAACTTTGCATGCACAATATCAAATTGCTTCTTTACCTGTTTATACCGTGGAACATCTGCATGAGTGTGAAAAATTACTTTGAAAGTAATTCTTTACATGATTGTATAAAAAGATTATTCTAGTCACATGACCAGTTAAATTATGTTGTTTTCTTAAGCCCAGTTTCCATAAGATCATCTCGATCGCTTCTAAAAATTCTGAAGCGATTATATTTTTGTGTGTTTTATCCAAGCGATTGCCTAAAGGATTTATAGGTTTCTAACCTGCGAAGCAGGCTCTCTTGCTTCGCAAGATAATAGGTTTCTACAGTGGCGTACCGAACGGGGGTCTGACGGTCCCCCCACCACTTTTCGTGAAAATGTTCGGTAAATTGACATTGGTCGGTTAAAACTAAATCGGTCGGTATAAGTCGGTTGTAAATTTAGAAGTTATACTTGATCAGCACTTACGAATCTATTCAGATGCAATTTATTTTATGTCGGCCATTTAAACTTCCAAACTAAGCCAACTTATAAATTTAATAAGGTGCAAACTGCGCCTTAAAAGTATATACAATTCTTTGTGTTAAGTCGGATTAAAAAGTCTTGCCCTCACATGCACTAAGTTAGAAGTTCCCAAAACGTTCCTAATTAACAAATAGATTGCATTTTGCCGTTGTCTGTTCAGTTATAGATGCACAGATGACGTCACCACGTGGAAAGAACAAAAAAGTGGTCCACGAGACGCAGTCGAGTGGGTCACTGATGTTCTTACCACGTTGTGACGTCTTCTGTGCATCTATAACTAAACAGACAACAAAAAAATGGAATCTATTTGCTTTATACAATAAAAAAATTTAAAACTAGGTTTTTATCAAAACTCTTGTCTGATTTTGTGGCATGAAGAAAGAAAACTGAAAGCAAGTCAGCTGACGTCATCTGACGTGATCCATGCATGTGTCTGTCCTCTAATCTAATGGGCAACAACCAATGAAAACACACATAGCAACCAGGGTATTGTATAATTGTTGATACATGTTTGTGTCGAAACTAATATTTACCGTATACAAAATCACCTCAAAATGTCTGAATATTTTTCTGGCCTTGAAAGCTAATCACGCTGAAAATACCACCAGAAATGGCAGAAAATGCATTTTGGGGGCTTTCAAATCTCCCCTAGACTTCCTCCGGATAAGACACACCGCTGTTAGAACTACTTAATCTTATGTCATTCTCAGTTCACACAAAGTGCCCTTCGCAAATCGTATCCCCCAATTTGTTAAAGCTCATGCGGCCTTTGATTTTAAAGAAACCAAAGTATCCAACCAGCCCGGGTTTTGTCGGTAAATTTTGGAACACACACCCCCAGTTGAAGTGCCCTCGGAGCGCTACTGGGTTTCTATGTATCGTTGCAATGGTATAAACACTTTTTGCAGTGACTGAGGCGATTGGGATGACCTTATGGAAACCAGGTTTGGGACAATGCAAGTTTTGAAAACAAAAATTTGGAGTTTCAATACAAAAAATTCGTCTTTTGTAATACAAATTACCGACTCCGTACCGTTTTTTTGGGTTTCTATTTGGTACTGTGAGTTTTTTTAAAAGAGTTACATTATTAAACACTGTATTTATTATAATTAATTAAATACAAGGCATTAAAACATTAAGTTATATATTTTAACGCTACAGTTGTCGGATGTGACTCTCGAGACCGCATTCATTGCGAGACAATGCGGGACAGACATTTTTACCTTTGTTTCATTCACAATTTTTTTTAAATATTTGGTTTACCTTGATCAGAGATTATTCAAAAGCAATCAGGACATCTAAGAATTGAAATAATCCTTACAAATAATGGTAGATTACTTTGAAAAAATTCGATTCCTTTATTAAAAACACGAATTATTATATATCCCAACTCATTCCAGAAATGTTTTACCTGTGCGCCTGCAAAATAGTAGTAAAACCTCGAAAGTAACTACCCCTCTCCCCCACGAATGTCAGTTTGTTGTGTCAGAGAGTGATTTCTGAAGCGATTTCAGCATGTTTTCGTTTAAATGCTTGAATGTTTACATGATGTCCGTGATTTTGGTTGTTTAGTTCATTTGTTTTATATTGAGCAAATAATGTTGGCATTTGCTCTGATGAATGCTTGATTCCGCAGATAGAAGCCCAGCAATAAATAAATAACGAACATTTCTAGGTTTATACGATGAAACTCGCAAATTGTGACTGAACTACGAAATAGTTTATGCGACAAAACTAAAAAAGCTGAAACAAAGACGAACAACATTTTACCACGGTTGAAAGACAATGAAACTATTCTGAATCTCGATACGGCTGCTTGAATGCGAAAATATAGAGAAATCGACGATAAACACAGTATAAATCTACATATTCGTAACTAAGTTAGTCAGTTCGCTGGCGTCAGCTAGTTTCCTATCCCGAGTCTTTCTACTATCCATGGTTTAACGGAAAAAAACACATTAAAAATTCCACGACCATATTCCTTTTTGTAACATTACGTCATTTTTCGAATTCTTAAATATTAACTTGAAGATGTATTAAATATATTTTTTCCTTGAGGCAATTCTGTTAATGTTAAACAGTATCGTTAATAAATGAACGAACGAATGTACGAACGAACGAACGAACTAACTAACGAAAATATTGACTAACAACTTACATGACTAATTTTGACTAATTTTTTAACATGCATTTCTAGGTTTGATATGGTAGAAATTCTTGGTAAGCGAAACCGCAAAGTGCCAGTTATTCTTACGCCAGAAGTGAAAAGATGCATCATTTTATTAAATGAAACAAGAGACAAGGCAAACATATCCAAAGGAAACGACCATGTTTTTGCGGTCAACAACGGTGTGTCGCCAAATTGCATCAGAGGGAATGATGCACTAAGAAAGGTGTGCGGCATGCTGAAGCTTGAGAAGCCACAGCTAATCACATCTACCAAGTTGCGAAAATATGTGACAACAGTATCGCAACTGGTGGATATGAACCAAACGGAACTTGGTTGGTTGGCAAAGCATCTGGGCCACGACATCGATGTCCACAAAGACTTTTACAGACTCCAGGAACACACTTTGGAAATGGCAGTCGTGGGAAATCTTTTGCTTGCCGTTGATACAGGACAAGCCAATCGATTTGCCGGAAAAAACCTCCGCGACATACAGCCATCTGGTAAGTATAGGTTGCATACCGCGACCGAGGTTGATAAGATATTTAGATACCCGAGGCGCTACGGCGCCGAGGTCAAGGTATATAATAACTTATCAACTAGAAGCTACTTTTGCAAGTGAAGTGCTGCCTCAAATGAGGCAAAAACATTTAGCCTATTCCACAGGGAAATCTGTGCGGTCTGTGGCCAATGCACCTAAGATTGCCCACTGCACCCAAGATTGCCCACTCCACCCAAGATGCACACTCCACCCGAGTTTGCCCATGCACTGTACATGAGTTTGCCCACTCCACCCAAATTTGCCCACTCTACCCAAATTTGCCCACTCCACCCAAAAAGAGCCCACAGAGTTGCCTGTGAGGGAGGCTGGAAAGTACAAAAATTTAATATTAATTACAATATAGACAGAGTATTTACACATTACTACAAGTTACTACTGTATAACCTATTGCTTGACGTGATGTGGCAAGGGTTTTGACAGGATATACATATAATTAATATACAAATATTAAATAATTATGGCTCTTCCTCTACTGTCAGTGCAATTCCAAATGCTTAATATGTTTTGACATATCTAGAGGTTTAATAAAACAATACAGTAATGTACCATTGAGCCCATCAGATTATTTTGCAGCCAGCACACAATGATAGTAGCGTATGTCTGATCAGAATGCTGATCTGTGGATTCTGTGCAAACACAATGAACCCACACCAATATTGGCAATATACACCTAAAAATAAAAGAAAACAACCATGAAATCTCCCACCAAGAAACACAGTTGTTAGTTGTAGAAACTAATATCCTACCTTGACAACATAAACTCTCCTCACTGAAATTGTAAGACAGTTCACTAGTGTGTTCAGAGGTTTACTAGAGAAGAAGAACATTCACCAGCATGGCATTGCCAATTTAGATAATCCATCGCCGTCGTGGTGTTTACAAACTTCAAATGTAGATGCAATTTATCAGAGCAAATCCTTCTGGCGTATGTGATGTAAGTTGTAGGAAGAAACTTCCACGTCACAAAACATCATAAAATGGTCAACAAATAAATAAATAAACTCTCAAAATCAAGATTTTGTTGACTATACATAACTCGGCAAAGAGGTCTGGACACGAGACACAGGTAACCCATGTCAAGATTAGTGAGCTCGTAATATTATATCTCAACTGTAAATTGTCCAGGCAGAGAGCTTGATTTCTACCAGGTGACAAGTTAATGAATCATGGTATAGAAATGAAATACTTTGCCACAGCCAGGAATAACTAGTTATTCCCCACTGTGGTGGGGAATTCCAGTTTGTGTACCATGCGTGAATGCCACGCACGAAAACAAGGCTGTCAACAATGGAGGAAGAAGACGTTTTGTCTGTTGTTTTGCCTGACGATTCGGATGACGAGGAAATACTTTTTTTTCTTGATATAATATATCAATTATAGACCTTCCGCTCAGGGAATTCGATGAAATATTACCCCTTGTGATGATATATCATTCCTCGTAGTAATATTTCATTGAATAATCATGAGTTGCCTTTACTATTGCTTCATCACCAATTTCTAATTACAGTATGTATGCTTTTCTCGATACATTTTAATCATCATTGGTGAAGTAATAGTATTCATGAGATTAATAACTAAGTAATATCACGGTTCCCTCGGTTTCTTTTGTTCTCGCAGGCACATTTAACGTCTAAATTACCTGATCCATAAACATTAGGTACGATTAGTAACTAATCATGCCTAGGTGCGATTAGTAACTAATCATACCTAGGTCCGATTAGAAACTAATCTGCATATCTAATGTTTATGGAAAACGCTCGCTTATCCACACGCATACATACTGTAGCACGATTGCAAACTTTAATTTCACAAAAACAATTCTACACATAATTTTACCTATATGCGAGTCACAATGACTTTATTTCATCTTAATCTTTATTGACACTAATGTTAATGTTTAAAGTCTGCACATTTGCCCCTTGCAAAATTCCTCCCACATTCATTTTTGAGACGCTTCTTTCATAATCAACACACGCATTCACTAACAACATATCTTCTTCGCTAATTGCACATTCATTTATTTCAACCTTATCACTACCAATACTCAGCACATTTTCCGTACTAGCTACTACTACTTAGGGACCGCCAACGGGACAAAAAGGACCGTCATTACAATGAACTTCTCCCACGGGGCTGCCATTACTCAGAATGATTTTGCATACTAAACTAAATTGCTAATTTATTACAACCAGTATTTTTGGGTGCTGTGACTAGCCGATGCCAGGGCCCTGAGAACGAGATTGGACACAGCTAACCAAAGGCAAAATTAGTTTGCTGCCTCTGTGTGGTCTGCAGTAATAAGTTAGCTTGTGAGTCATTTGAGATTTTGAGGTATTAATACAAAAGTCATTAATTAATACAATAATACAAATGGCAATTCCTGTAGAAAACATTTGTCTTACGAGAAAGGGCAATTGGTTGCCCCTGTGCTGCCCCCGCGCTGTGAGGGCAGGGAGGGCAGCTGCCCCCGTGGCTCCAGCGCCCCTGCTACTTATCAACATCATGAATAATTTTATGAGGTTGATAACTAGTTAACTACTGAGGTTAATATCAGAGATAATGACCACTAGAGAACAAAGGAAATTGAACTAATGATATTCGCTCACAGAAAACTCGGGCTCGTTGTCTAATTGTTTTAGTATAAATTTACCGACAAAAGTTAAATAAATTATCGACCATAACATATTCTTTGAGGCTCGTTTAATACATTTTGTAACTGCCAACAACAAACGTTCAACAGTTATTTTGGACATCTCCTTGGCCTATACAGTAACTGATGGAAAAGTAAAGTTTTCTTGCATAATTTAGCATGGATTTTCATGTACAATATTGAAACAATATATACCACTCATTTGATTTGTAAAAGTGACAAAAAGTTGAGAGAAACATTCAATTTTAGCATATAGTTTACATCACGAAACCTTGTCAACAGCTAGCGTAATTTTTCATGTGTTTTGTTTGCAGTTATTTCGTTTTAAACGAACACAGATAAACAATTTAGCGATCTTACCATTAATAATTTCCATTCTAACCATTTTGTAGCCGTTTTTGTTTTCTGTAGAACTTTATTATTCCTTCGCCCAGTTCGCCTACAGAACAACCGCTGGCTCTAATAATCATTGTTCGTGCTAATTGGTCAATTTTCTTAAAAGAATGACTTTCATTGGTTTATCCTAGAGGTTTATATCACCAATTATAAACTCCTGCGATAGCCAATGAAATTCGAGGATTTGCATTATAAACTTGTAAACTTATACTAACAAGACGCCTGGTTAGGCGTTCACTCGGGCTACTGCAAACTCGCAGCTGCAATTACATCGTATTCGTATACAGTGCTAAAATCTATAAAAGTCTAAACATCATTATTGGTCACAGAAAATAGTCACAACACAATCTAATTCTCCGATAGAAAACACAATTCGCAATACACAAAACACGATTGCCTGTATTTAACGTATGTATTCCATTTCCATTTCTGGTGTTAAATATCAACACAGCATGATCATGTTTAGTCAGCGATTGTAAGCGTATATAAGATCAAGATACCTGCCAGCGACATTACTGAACAATAACTATGTCTGTGAACACAGTGAACACGTCCAAGTGGTCCAAGAAAGAACACTTCACTTCAAACAACTTGATCAGACATCGGAAAGCGAAGAAAGAACGTATGAAGATTAGCATTTTAGCACGCATCAGTTTCGCAAAGCCTGACGGGATGACGTAATGATTGCCAATTCGAAACATCGACAAAATAATAATAACGGAGCCGAAACCTAGACTTGGTCTACCACAGGTAGCCCGAGAAATAACTTTGAGTATCAACCAACTGGTGGTCTATTACAAATTCGGCATTGTGATTGGCTAAGCTACTAGTGGTCTATTGGTGATAGACCACTAGTAGGTACTCCTATTCTGACCAATTAGAAGCCACGACATATTTGCGCCGCGAGCAAAACTTGGAAACTAGGCCAAACATGGTGTCCGGAAAAATTTATATACGAGTGATGAAATCATGAAAAGTATTGGTCCGAAAGTAATGGAAAGTTGTTCAGTTAAGAAAATGAATTCGCTTATGCCTATGGAGTATATCTACACTAAATTTGAAGCAAAACAAGACGCCTGCTCAGGCGTTCACTCGGGCAACTGATTTCTGAAAGCTTCGCGTAGCCTGTGTGTACTCTAGCAAGACTATATGGCAATGCATATTATTGCATAGATTTTCACAAATAGAATCTATGGTCTTATATGAACTGCTGCGGTGCAGGAAGCACCGAAGGTTTTCTAATAGTATAAATGTAAACAAGGCCGTTTTTCTGAAAATTAAACAACGGATCTAATATATTTAGGAGACAAAACTATAGTGTCTGATTCGGCAAATTCAAGCGATCATTTTGATATAGAATTTATTTAAATTCGGACAAATAGAAAATATTTAAACATGTTTTAAAACACACGTTTCCAAATATAATACGACACGCGATATCTAGACATGCACTGAACATGTTGTAGTTGTCGGACTATAAAGCAGCAAGGCCAGGACCAATCTAGGTCTACCGTGTGCAGTTGTACACATTGTAAAGCCTTTGTAAGCATGTTTATGATGAATTGAAGCCAATTGTCAGTCGCATTACTGATCAACTATAACTCGGTCACTTGCAAAGCTATTCAAACAAGTAAACAACTGAGAAACAGTGAAATGTCTTGCAAATATTCAAAAACATCGATAAAATGGCAAGAAAAGCTTGTTTCGTAAAGCCTGCTGCGGCAACATCGCGACCCCAAAAAAACAATATTTACCAATAACACGACCGAACCTAGACTCATCTACCTGCGGTAGCCCGCGTATGTTTGATTGGAACAAAGACTTATTTATGTTAAAGAAAAGATGTTTATGGCTGATACTAAAACAATTAGACAACTCGCCCTCGTTTTCTACGAGCCGGATAAAAGAAAACTCAGTCTCGTTGTCTAATAGACCTTTCCGCACGAAGTGCGTGGATAACGCGTTGAGAGATTTGATTGGCTCTCACAAAACTTCGGATATCCAAAACTCCAGACAAACATTGGACATTAGCCAATCAGATTTGTCAAAAAGAAACAACACGTAATCCATTCACTTCATGCGGAAAGGTCTATTGTTAAATATATATTTAAGATCTTAATTGGCTGCATTTTTCTAATTTTTCATACTCTTTCATTGTTACCGTAATGATATTTCTATCACTCACCATTACTTCTCTAGCTTGTGATTGTACCTCTTCTCATCTATTTCTCCTCCTCCTCTTCCTCGTCCTTATTAACTCCATGCAAGGAGTTAATAACTGGATACAATAATTGCAATAAAATATTCCAGATCATGTTAAATATTTCTTTCATGGTGTTTATTGTTTGAGTAGTTTGTGTAAGTCCACTCACGCATGTATAGTTTGTATCTGACATTTTTGAATGCTTATTTGTTTCAGATTTTAGTTATGAAGGAGATGAAGATTCAGATAGTGCTGCTGCTGACGATGATGACAATGACAATGGCAATGATAATAATGATGTCCATGGTGAGTACTTTTGGCCCTGAGAAAACGAGTCTGGTTTTGTCAAAGGTCGAGGGTTGAAAGTCGAGCCCGAGGGTATACTATTTTGTCATAATTCATAAATAACGAACATTTTTGAGAAGCGCTGTCTAAGTAAATAACGCTACTACGGTGGCCCATAACTGTCACGGCAAAATAAAGAGCGCCACGGCAAAATAAATACAAAAACGTCACTGAACGAATTTTGATCATATATATGACCACATATGGCGACGAAAAAGGCGGGAACATTGCTCGTTCCCAATTCCCATGCTCTTTTTCT
Source organism: Paragorgia papillata (assembly GCA_035771165.1). NCBI lineage: Eukaryota > Metazoa > Cnidaria > Anthozoa > Scleralcyonacea > Coralliidae > Paragorgia > Paragorgia papillata. The sequence goes on along the minus strand of JAWNZC010000086.1, from coordinate 1,351,045 downwards.
TGCTTGATTTGCTCTGCTCTTCATTGTTTGGGTATTTATAACAATCAACAATGTTTTGCAGCGACTGTGGCTTACAGTTGAACGGCGTGAAGTATTGCACACAGTGTGGCAAAGGTAAGCTTAACTATTTTGCCTTACTTTTAATATGCTATGGGTGAATGAAGGAACTGGATGCTCAAAGTGTTTTCAGGTTTTGCTTGCTAGTTTTGGCAGCCCCTGCGAATGTAGTAGAGGTTTAAATCAGGTTTAAATACAGTCGCCTATTGCATGCTGGAACATTGATTATTCATTACTTCTCATTTTAAACATGCAGCCTTGCGTCTTCATACGCTGCTTCTTAACACTTGAGAAGACAGTTTGATTTGTCCTGTGTTGTGTTGTGTTGTGTTGTGTTCAATGGTACTAGTCTGCGTCGCCAAGGATCCTACTTCGTGGCCTTCATGTGCTTCATGCATGCCTGTCATTTCCAGACGTGGTTTCTAAAGTCTGTGTTGGGATAAAGTACCCTAGTTTAATCATAGTAGCCCGAGTAATTAGCAAGCGAAGAAAAATGACAATAATAAATGGAGAAACTACAATAATATTTGGGCTGCCTATGGTTTAATAGGCATACATGAAGTATCTACTGGAGCCAGACATCATTTTTTAGGGGGAGTGGGGGGGGGGGGGGGATTGCAAGACAATGACGTAGACTTTCAATATAAAATAGTGCTTATTTAAACTCCAGAAAATCAAGAAATTATGACTTTTCACTTGCCTATTTTGTTGGGGGAGAGTGGGGGTGGGGCAACCTCGTACCCAGGGCCATTTGTAGGGAACTGGGCCAAGATGGTGGGAACAAATGGCCCTGGTGGAGGCCAGGCTATCTCAGCCTCTGATTGGTCAAGAGCTTATGGCGTAAATCAGACATTTTGATTTTGTATTTTTTTTTTTAAATTGTATTTCGACCTTGTCGGTTGTTCCTGCTCACGGCACGGGAAATTATATTTCAAACCATGCAATAATTAGCTGTAATTAGGTATAATTACTGTGTAAAAGACTGAGTTCTAGTTATCAAAATGCGCAATATACTGCGCATTTTGAGCTAGCCTCCACCAGGGCCATTTGTTCCCGCCATTTTGTTTTTGGCCGCCATCTTGGCCCAGCCCCTACAAATGGCCCTGGGGACGAGGTTGGGGGTGGGGGTGGTGGCCATAATGGGCATTCACTTTTTGAACTGCCATGGTACAATGTATGCCTGACTTGCAGACTTTTGGCAGCCTAGCTGGGGGGGGGGGGGCTAGTACTGTATTAAACTGAGTCAGCTGACCCCTTTAATTTTTCTGTCAATACAGCATGTACAGTTAATTTGTTATTTTGTAACATGCTGAGCTTCTGTGTTCTGTTCATTCTAGCTGCCATACAGTTACCTTCAACTCCATCAACATCATCAGCCTGTTCATCACTTCATGAAAAGGAGTCAAAACCTATTAAAAAGCAGTTGTCATTTTTGCAATATAAAAAACAAAAAGGAACTCAGTGGAAACAAAAGGTAACTGGTAAAGGCAAGGGAGGTGCTGAAAAGGAAGAGGATGTTGCCATTACTATAGGCTATATGTCTTGGAATGAAAACGAACAGCATCTGAAGCCAATAAGAGGGAAAAGAATGATGCTAAAAATATCCAACATGGCTCCCTGTGCAGAAATCTGCAAGCAAGCTGAACTGAAATGGAAGGCATATCATAGTAATTGTTATGATGAAGGAGCAGAATACTTGCTTCTTTTTGAAGATTGTAGTCATGCCAGGTTTTTACCCGGTACCTATGAGTTCTTCACCCTCAAACGCTATCAAACCGAAATTGGTAAGGATTACAAGAGAATTATTTTGTTTCTTTGCACTCTGGAACATTACAACATGGGTGGTCACATGAGCACAACCCCATCCACAGCCACCACAGCCACAGCCACCACAGCCACAGCCACCACAGCCACAAAGATAAAACAAGAAGTCGTCGATGTTGATGCCATATCACCCAAGTATGCAAAAATGGATGAAGATAAAAATAGTACATTATGCAACAACACTAACAACGAGCCTTGTGGATCAACCACATACAGGTTTAAAATAATTATTCTTTTATTAAAATTGTTATTTTCTTTTTACAATACTGTTAAGAATAGCTGGATTACTATATACCTCTGATTTTTGAAAACTTGAAATCAAATTGAAAAAAAGTCTTATTTGTATAGAGACTTTGTATCTGCATTATCAGAAGGATCATGTGAGATAGACTGGCTTGAAGAAGCAGAGATCCAGCAAGCAATTGATGTCAGCCTTGAAGAAGAAGAAGGGTATTTACATATTTTTTTTCTTATACAGTTTGTAATTTGACAATTGATGGTACAAGAACCAAATTCAGACTGATTTTCTTACCTTCAACCTTATCTTCACAGATTGATTGAAGTTCAAATTTTAATTTTGTTGCTAGACAACTGACATATTTTAATGTCATATAAATATATGGCATAGTAGCTGATGATTGTTTTTGGCTGTTTTATAAGCATGGATCGCGCAGTTGTATCAGGAAATAAATAAATCTGTTTAAAAAAGTGATTATTTTTATATATTGATACAAGTTGGATGGACTGAGAAACTACATTTTATTTTTTAGTTGTACAGTCTTGGTGTCAGTAGGTGCTTAGAAATTATAGTCTGTATCTTTGTATTTCTTGTACCAATACAGCCAATTGCAGGAAAAGTCATCAAATTACAAAACTATAGCAGATGCCATAATAGTTAGTGGGATATAAACATTCAAAATCAGTACAGACACTTTCCACCCCCACCCCCAGTCTGGGTATGATAATTAAAGAAAATAAATTAATGTATTTTCTTTGTAATGCTCCCTCCTTAAATTAAGTCCCCCTTCTAACAAGCTCCCCCACCCATTAAGTGAAAAATAAAATTGAGCCCTCCACACAAGTAAAAACATGTATTTTCTGTCTACAGCAACTCCATTATCAAAAAAAAATTGGTTATAGTTTGTTTTACATTTCAGTTTTTTTCTTAATCTGAATTGGAAAATTAAATAAGCCTCTTCCTTCTATAAATCCCCTCCCTCTAATAAGACCCTGTCTTGATGTCTTAAAGTTAACAAGCCCCCCCTGGGGCTTAATGGAGGAAATACAGTATCATTAATGTGTTAGTAAATTATAGAATAAATATCTAATAATAATAATACTTGCCCTCATGCCCAGTATAGGATTGAACCCCAGTGTCAGTGAGGCTTATATAAGTATGACAAGGCTGGCATTCAACTCAGTGAGTGAACTTTTATTAATTTCGTGGCTGAATGCAAATAATATGCTAGCTCTGATTCAACACATAATCAAAGATTAATTTTATTGTGTATTTTGTTGTAAAGTGTAGTAAACCCAAGTTTTTTAAGTGTTCTTTGAAATACAAAGAACATAGTTATGCATGAATTAATTATTCATGAATTCTTCCTGTAACCATGTCTTCCTGGGCCAAATAATTTTGCAAATAATTTTACATAAATCCAAATAAAAATGCAAATCATTTTATCCCGGGAGTGAGGAATTGTTTTGTTAATCCTAGTCCAGGGGGGTAGCAGCAGGGCCTGAAGGGAGGGGACATTGGGAGCCTGGTAACTAAAGTACAATTCACCCACTAAGAATTTTCTTGTCACATGTGTTCAAAATGTGAAAATGAAGATGAAAATTAAAAGATTTTTTAACAATTATAGAGTAACTATAGCGGAATTGGTCTAACACTGGGTTAACATCGTGGTATGAATTGGAGTTTATCATTTGTGCACTTTGGCTCAACACTAAAAATGACAAAACGTGCATGTGTTATGTAGGCCGAGATGTTGCCATGTATCACTGCATGAACAAGTGTGTGTGTGTATATAACCATGTTTAACAATTCAAACATTTTCTTACAGGTCTGGTGCAACCAGATCATTCAGTTCATATCTTTGAGCCTTGCATAATCAATCAATATATATTTTTTTTCACAGAACTGAAACAACAGTTAATCTCGATAGTGTACATGATATTTTGCTACATCACCGTGGAAAATATATGGATCCAGACAATGAAAACACACACCGTATTACAATACGACGCACCCATATTTTTTCTGATGCAGTACTTGCATTTAAGCGTAAGTTTGATGTGAAAAAGCACTTGCGGATTACTTTCTTGGGAGAGCCCGCTGTGGATGACGGTGGCCCTCGCCGGGAGTTTTTTATGCTGTTAGTATCAGCATTGTGCTCCAATGGTGGTTTGTTCGCTGGTCCTCCTAATAACAAAATTCTGCAGCATAACACAACTGCCCTAGATAATGATTTGTTTTCCATGGCGGGAAAAATGATTGCTCTCTCTGTACTTAACGGTGGTCCAGGTCCTTCCTTTTTTGCTAAGCCAGTTGTTGGTTATCTCTTCCACTCTGACCGAACGTTCTCTGCTGAGATTGAAGATATACCTGATCCTGATATCCAAGAGAAGTTGAAAAAGGTCATTATATAGAGAAAAAGTGTATTTACGTAAAATTAAACTGGATTTATCGTCAATTTTGATTTGTTATGATTGAAAGCACATTTAAAATTATGAAAAATGCCTGCAGTTGGAGTCATTCCTTTAGTACATGCAGTGGTGTACCGAGACCATTCTTACTGGGGTGTGCCTCTATATTTTCGTCGGTTTACCGACCAAGACATTTTTAAGACCAATTTACCGACCAATTTTCAATCAATTTACTGACAAAATACACTTTTTTGCACATAATCTCCGTTTTACCGAACAGTTTTTCGAAAAGTGGGGGGTGTCGCACCCCCACACCCCCCGCTCGGTACGCCGCTGAGTACATGTATGCATACATGGAGGGGGACGGAAAGGGGTGCAATTCATTTATTGTTTGTGATACATATACTGGAGTTGTGACTGGATGTCCTACGATCCATGCGTTCGGAATTACAATAATGAATAATATTTTTTTTATTATTATTATTATTATTATTATTATTATTATTATTATTATTATTATTATTATTATTATTATTATTATTATTATTATTATTATTATTATTATTATTATTATTATTATAACAATATACAAAAAAACGCGTCCATATGGAAAGATGAACACAGTTCACATAAACATCATAAATGACAACGAACGAACTCGTTCAGTAAACCCAACATAACAATATAATAATTTAATATTATGATATAATATTATAATAATAATGTTATAATAATACTTCAGTAGGGCACTCTTAATAATTTTATCAATTATTATGGTGTGCTATCAATCAAAACAAGCCAAATTTTGACATTATATGCACTTTATAAAAAATTGCTTTAATACCTGCATGTAGTTTTTCTTTATTATTACACAGGGCATACACATACATACCACTTTACGCTCTCTGGATGTGCGCACGACAGCTGTTGTCCCCCAAGCGGTTGTCACCGACAATCGCTTGGGTATAAATGGTTGCCATGTCATATCTAGATTGTATCGAGCTACACTGGTGAGCTGGGCGACGAAAACACAAAGTTAAATTATTCAGGCCTTCTAAAATATGGACATTTCATCACAACAATTTACATAATTGAAAGATTTACGAGAAATCTGAGTAAACATACCCAGAATTTTAATTGTGTATCTTAAGTAAATTTATAATTTCTGTGCAAATGTTTGTAGATACACGATTGTCAAGATGAGAAAGCACTCCAGAACATGCTATCCAGCCCAGAATACGACTTTCAATTTGGCTGCGGAATAACAACACCATCATGTGCAGTGAAGTTGTCAGACAAAAACACAATTATATCTGCTATTTGTCGACACTTCACTGTATATGCAACATTGGCAGAACTGGAGCAGTTTAAAAGGGGCCTTCAGACACTGGAGTTTTACGATTTGGTGTATAAATACCCAAACTTGCAGCAGATCTTCTTGCCATCAGAGAAGAAAATTACTCCAGATTTTGTTCAAGATTTCATGGAAATCATTTACAACGGAGATACTGGATCAAATGCTAGAGCTAAAGAAGAAGCGATCGCAATGAATTGGATTAACTTCCTACATGATTTACCCAATGGTAAAAGAACAAGTAATTTCTTTTGTGTTACTATACCGAATAATTTCAGGGTTGGAAAAAAATATGAAGTGAGTTGAAATTGGAATTTTTGTACCCACCAATTGTGGCAACACTGAACAAAAGATAAGGGTCTTAATATATTTATTTACTTACCAGTTAGTGCCATGCCATATCTGCTCATAGGATGTTTGCCAACCCACACACCATGCAAGCCTAAGTACTGTAAACGCTAATAATACCACTATAAGTACCCTGATTCTAATAAGTGCCCCCTCCCCCCAACCGACAAAATAGTCAACCGACAAAATAGTCAACAGACATCTAAGATTGCCTCTGCCAGTAACTTAAAATTTAAAGCCACAAAGATTGGGGCAAGTAAAGACTTAGCTAAGGGTATGAGTTAGTGTTGGGGCCAGGACTACATAAAGTACCTGTTATTTTGGACATGAACTTATAACCTAAGTAAGCGTACAATCTATACAGCGGTTTTGCTGCAGTGATTTTCAAAAACTGGTAACTGATGTTTCTCTGCCACTAATTTTACCATACCATCATGCAGTGAACTGATTTTTTTATAGTTTACCTGTCTTTATTTGAAGACAGTTGCATTTTGTTTTGTTACCTGTTTTTATTTGAAGACAGTTGTTTGTTTTTTTGTAATTTATGGCATCTGCTTCATTTTTTAAGCAAGTGCATCAGATAGAGGAAATATAACTGCCTCTATTGAGCACATCTTCTCTAATAAGTGTCGCAGATGCTTGGTAGAAGTAATGTACTCCCATATGACCGAGGAATAGCGGACTTCCTCTCAGGCAATCAGACTCTTATTTGCTGCACAGTTAACATATACTGTACAATAATCTGTGCAGCTGATCATTTGGATTAAAACAAAACTAGTCGTGGGAAGTAATGTCTATTTACATTTATAATTTCTCTTCCATTTCTGTTTCTAAATTGTAAAAATTTAGAAATGATCGGATGATCATTACAACGTCGTGATTGGGTACTCCTCAAAAACAAAGAATTAAGAACTGATTCATCCAATCGAAAATGCACCGTTACTAAAAAGCAACCCCAAAGTAACTGCTCTCCAAAGTAACCACCCATCTTAAGAGTGGCCTGGTAGGCCACCATTTCCGCAATTGGCCACTCCAGTTACTTTTCAGATTATGTGACCTGCATACAGTTGTACACCAATATAAATTTTAATAAGTTTGTTGGTAACAAAAATAGGTGTTTAAGTTACTGTGTTACATATATTATTCATGTTTAGATGATGATGGAGAGAATTTTGCACAAGAACCTGTCCCAACGCTGAAAGATGTATTTGTGTTCGTTACTGGATGTGAATCCATCCCACCCCTCGGTTTCTATGGAAGAAACAGCTTGAAAAATGGGACTATCGAGTTTGATGCTGATGCAGTCTTGCCAACAGTTTCAACGTGCTCTTTAACCCTCAGGCTGCCAACCAATTTGCCATCAGATTACAAACTGTTTAAAAGTAAAATGAGTTTTTATATTCTTTCATCACAAGGATTTGGACAGCTTTAATCATTTCTTAAAAATAAATGCTCTTATTTTGGGAAACCTTAATTGTAAAATCGAACACTACTGAAAATCCATAAGATTACAGTGACGACGTCTAATCTGTTATCAAGTTATATATATGCTATAATTACGTTCAGTTTGTGGGTTTTCACTGATTTGGTTTACTTTGATGTTAGTAAATGGTTACATTTTGTACTAAAAGTTTGTTCATGTTCACTTCACAAGGCTTTAGTCTGTGAAATCTGGCTTCAACTTTAATAAACATAAAAACATGCAGTAAAGATAATACAAGTGTTTTGTTATACTACTGCAAATGCTGCAATTTGATTGGCTACTCTCAATATCCAGCGCGGGCAAGGCTCAATATCTATTTATCGAAAGATATCGAGTACCAGGTCCCATGCGGTCATGCAGCAAGACAACATCGCAGAATAAGGAATTAAGTGGGAATTAACCACTGAACCACAGTCCATCTCGCGCACTGATCGTGATCTCGCGTCAGCACCTTTGAAGTTAACATCCTCGCACATCAGTAGGGTGAGGCAGTTAATCGATAAACCAAAAAAAGGTTTTTTGAAAACCGATGTAACCGATGTTGCTTCCGACGAAAAACCTGAAAACCGAAAAACCGGGGGGAAATCGGACAACGTTCAGTATTTTTTCTATTATAAATATTCAAACATCGCGTCCGCGATTCTCTCGCATTCGACAGCGTCATGAAAGAATCAAGTCACGGTTTGTCACAAAAGAATCAAGTGTTTAGTTTACACGGGAATGAAACTGAATGGAATAAATGAGAAGACATCACCAGGTTTTACCCACTGCAAAAGATGGAAGCGAGAGGAGTCAGGCCGTGCGAGCACAATTGGAGCGAGGAAGAGTTAATAATCGCGAGCTATCGCAATCCCGATAATTTTTGAAGCGTGTTCATCGGGATCGCAATCCCAAATCCAAAAACTGTTTACACGGCAATTTTCGATCGCAATAGCTCCATCACAGTCACGACAATTTGGTTCCGTGGACAGTAAACAGCGTTTATATTGATCCTTTGTGACACAATTCATAGATGTCTGAATTGTGTGAAGTGTGTCTCAATTTTCAAACTACAATCATTGACAAAATACCTTGGGACACCTGGCATTGTTCGTAGTTACATAATATTTCTTTCAATATTTTTTTGGTAATAAAGTGTATCCCTCCCCCCTCCCTATTCAATGTTGAATTTAAAGTAACGAACTCAGTAAACGTTGCAACGAACGCCTAAAGAGTCAGCAACATTGAAGAGGGGGGCCGGGGGATACTTGGAGCGGGAAATATTGTCTTTTAGGCTGAAGTGTCCCAACAGTTTTGTCACTGATTGTAGTCTTGCATGTGTTGCGTCCTGTTTTCTACCCGGAAGTTGGTATAACGCATAATAAAAAATCCAATTTACTCGGGGGTTTTTCCGGTTTTTCTTGGACGGTTTTCGGTTTTTTGTCCAACCCGCCTAACCTTGCATATCACAATTGTTGCCATCAGCGTCGCCATCGTATGCCATCCTGGCAAGTTCTACTGGCAACTTTGACCATCAAAAGTGCTGTGGGAACTTCCTAGGATGGCGTTGGATGGCATCGGTGTGGTGTATACTTCATGCATGCTCATGGAAAAAAGGGGAGAAGTTTTCACACGAGTTGGACTTCTGGTGTACAGTGCATATACTATTCTATGAGTATCCTGGAGTGCTTAATGAGTGGAGGATTTGTTTTACCACTGTTTTCAGGCAAAACCAATGATTATGCCTCATCTTTGAAGTAATTCCTATAACTATGATACACAAGTTAGTTTCTACTAAAACAATTAAATTATTCACTTCTCAATTTCAGGGGTGTACTGAGTGGGGGGCATTGAACTAAAAATAACTGGAACGCTACGTTCAACCGGAAGTTTGAAGCCAAATTATGCAAGTCGTACCCAGCCTTTCCACGAAAAAAAACAAACACGGCCAAGTAAATCGCGCAGTAGAAACACGCGTGGAAGTGCGTGTCTGGGAGTCAAAACTGGCTTCATGGGAGTCAAATTTTGGCTTCAAGATTTGTATGCGCAGTTTACTGAACGTAGCGTTCCAGTTATTTTTAGTTCAATGGTGGGGGGTGGGTGTGCGACAACCCCCACTTTTTGAAAAACTGGTCGGTAAAACGGAGATTCTGTGAAAAAAAGTGTATTTTGTCGGTAAATTGATTGAAATTGGTCAGTAGTAAATTGGTCTTAAAAAGTCTTGGTTGGTAAACCAACAAAAATATAGAGGCACACACCCCTGGTAAGAATGGTCTCGATACACCACTGCTCAGTTTTTTGAAATAATAGTTGACTCGGGCTGCACCCTCATCAACTATTACCTCATAGAAATTTAGAGCTTATAATCTAATTGTTAAATAGTATTGTTTGAAATTTCTTATTTGTGCCCCTTCTGGAATGAACATTAATGCAGTCACCAATTCTACATGAGTTTACACTTACAGCATATATACTGTATGACATCCACTTAAACAATACAGATTTACTGATATTGATTTGTACTAATTAACATCATTTTCTGCAATGGTAATTAGTCTGTTGTACAGCTCAAGTGCACTTTGCCAACTATCTGGGAGATTAATGTCAAGTGAATTTCGAACATAATCAAAATACTCCTGATAGTCATTTGTTTCACTTAGCTGAATAATATGCTGAGAAACATGGTTTATCTCACTCTGGGTCAGTTTTTTTAAAAGATCATTTGCTGCACCATGAGCTTCTGGTAAGAAAAACAGTGAGTCTGGCCTTCCTTTCTTGGTGTTATGCCTTGACTGCCTAATGAAATGTGAATTCCAGTGCTCCATAACACTATCACAATCAGATTGGAGGACACCAGAAAAGCAATGCCATAAGCATTCCATACGTAATTCTGAACTGGAGTCTATGATACCTTGTGCCTCCAAATCTGCAAATAAATTTCTCCACCATGATGACCTTACTCTGCAAAAATAAGACCACCATGCTTCGATCCTTTGGTTTCTTGGAGAGGATACGTAGCGGTGAGCATCTGGGTTATCACGAAAGAAACTCTGGATTGCTGCAACTAACCCATTTTCAGTTCCCAAATCTGTCACCACCTCCACAGGGCAACCACCATGTTCACGAACTGTTGTTAGAAAAAATGATGCTATATTCTCGGGTAAATTATTTGATCGAGTAACATGTAACCACATTATTCGCCTGCTGTAACCATCGATACAACCGTGTATCGGGAAACCCCATGGTTTCAGCTTGTCATATCCGTCCATATGCCAAGCATAGTTTGGACCAGGATTGTGATATTCCCTTCTTTTAAGACTGTGGGACTTCCTTAACTTACACCCTTCTGGATCCAGCTCCTTCAAAATATCCTGGACAACAATCCTTGGTACTCTTATCCCTTCTAGTTCTAAAGTATGCCACACAGTGCGATATCCCCCAACAGATCCTGGTCCATTGAGAATTTCTTGAACACGTTGTCTTACAAGTTGAATATCCATACCGGTAGGGCGCTTTCTGCGACAAAGTCCGAATTGTTTCAGCCTTCTCAATAGTGTGCTGTAACTGATGGAGTGATTGTGGTACTTGGAAAGAAATAACAACATTTCCTTGTAGTCAAACCCTCGGTAAAAGTAATATTGTAGTAGACCTTCTTCGTCGAATTCATCGGCATACTCCTCAGTCTCACTTGAACATGACTCGTCATCAGAACCCCTTTCGTTTGCCCCCAGTGCTAACAAAACATTTGGAATTAGAAAACTATGGGAAATAATAGCTATAAATCCAAAAAATATACCCGTATACACATGTAATACATAATACCTGCACCACAGTTCCAGCAAAAATTGTCTGCTTCTCTCCTTATCTCTCCACAACTTTCGCAATTCATCGGTGTTCACCAAAATTGGCCAACCGACCGGTGTGCGAAACTGTTCCGATGATTCAACGAACTCCCCGCTCGTGTTGCATCGGATCCGCACTTTGCCGTGGAGAACCGTGGCGCTCTTTATTTTGCCGTGGCGCTCTTTATTTTGCCGTGGCGCTCTTTATTTTGCCGTGGCGCTCTTTATTTTGCCGTGGCGCTCTTTATTTTGCCGTGACAGTTATGGGCCACCGTACGCTACAGACTGCTTTAATTCCTCTGTATCAGTTTCCAACTGAAAAGATACCATTCTAATACAATACTCGTCTTTCTTCATCGTATCTGTACATTAGCCTCCTCCGCAGGCAACTCTCTCTCTAGCCTGGTACCCTGGCCCAATTTCAAAAGAAATATGGGCCAGGTAACCACTAATCTCATTCTCGCGTCATCAGGGCTAAATCCACTTATGACGATTGCAGTTTTACTCAGCCACTAAAAACGCGCGAAATTTGAACCAATAGGAAAGCAGAAGTCTTTAGTGGTTACCTGGCCCATTTTCTTTGATTGGGCCAGGGTACCAGGCTACTCTCTCTCTCTCTCTCTCGATCCAACATGGTCTCTTCCTACGATTTATAATAATTATAAATTACACATGCTCTTCGATTTACAATAATGCTAAAGAGAAGGGGCTTACTTGGTCTCCCCAGTTTCCCAACATCCTAACAAAAGCGCGTATCGGTTCAAAATGGCGGATAAAGCAGCGACGTCATTGTCAGGTATTTGAATAAATGAATAATGTATTTTGAGTAATGAATAATGTTGTTTTAAGTAGATGTAGGTGCACAATGCGTCAGTCTTTGCACAAGAGAAGATAAACGGGAATGTTGCTCGTTAAAGTTTTCATTTATTGACTGAAATATGTCATGGGTTTTTTTTCGGTTTGCCTTGATTTTATAGTTATTAAAGCTTAAACTTCTTAAATAATAAATTAATATAGAAATCGGTACTTTATTTTCATTTTATTTTAAGAGATGAATGCAGTATTGCGCTGTTACTAAGACATGTAAGATTGTAAGTAGACCAGCTCTAACGGGGACAGATTATTTCTCAATACACTTGAACATGGACTTTTTTATACATCTGTGAATTAATCGCTTGATAACCTTCCTGCTGTAATTTTATACTTCCTGTCCAGTGCAACAAAAGTCCACAAGTATATAGTAATTATACAGTATATAACAACTCAATGACAACTATTCAGTGGCTCTTTGTTTCTCATGTGTAGCCCCTTTGTATTGAATAATGTGTTTTGTTAAAGTTGTTAATAATATGTCGATGTCTGGTTATTGCGAGCACACTGCATCAGTGTAAATAAATATTTTTTTATTAATAAAAGTGTGAATTAGGGTATATTTAATCCGTTTATCATCGACTACCCATCTGTATTTTGTGGTCCAAGTAGCCTGAGCAGAAACTGTTCAAAAACGTTTTAATTTGTATTTACTGTACAGTATAATTATATATATATATATATATATATATATATATATATATATATATATATATATATATATATATATATATATATATATATATAATTATATATATGACACTTGTGATTGTGAAATTAGTGCATGTGTAGCACAAAAATACCTTTTTTTTTCATAGCAGTAACAGTATGCAGTAGTGTCTGGCTATCGTATGTAAGCATACAACTGTGTTAAAACCCATTTCTGCAGTTGAGCTAGGCTGGTCTCAGTGAGAATGGGTTAACGATACTCCCTTTCCCTTCTGGTAATTAACCTTGTTAGCTCATGGAGTGTCTGATAGGGACAGAGTAAAAAAGAGTTGGCAAAGTAGTGTTATTTTTGGCATTCTAACTTATAAATTGTCTTTAACTTAAGTGCAATATGTAAGCTAAACTTCTGACTCTAGTGTACAGCACTTACTCCTAAAATGTTTTTATCCGACTCATAATGCCAGATTGTAGGCACTCATACTATTATAATTTGGGACAATCATACTTTTAAATGGTTTTACATTTGAGAAAATTGTAAAAAAACACAATCTGTTTGGCAAGTGTTTTTTAGCTAGATTTCTCCTTAAAACTTTGTTTCTTAATTTTTGGGTACTACACTTTTGATGAAGGGGCAGGGTGCAGTGCAAATGTAGAAATATTTTAATTTTTTATAAAGCTTTATCCTGATCAGTCTGTAGAACATAAAATTCCTTTTAATAAAACAGAAATAAGCCCTCCCAAACAGTTGGTCTTGAATTATAAGCTTATTTCACCATAAAGCAATTTGAAATTTTTTATTATACATTATGGTGTTTTGTTTAATACTTGTATGTTTGCCAGCCAGGCTCATACACATACAATCGAAATATAGTAACTTAGTTTGCCAAAATATAGTAACTATGTTTGCCAGCCAGGTTCATACACATACAATCGAAATATAGTAACTTATTACGTTTCTCTCTGACGAAGGGCCTTCGCTTGAAACGTTAGATTCCTACGTTCTCTGTTTCGGCAGTATATCTAACCTAAGTTACTATATTTCGATTGTTGTTTCAACACTGCCTACGCAGCACGCTACTTTTATTTCATACACATACAGTACATTACATTTTTTTAATGATATTACAGTATAAAGTTAACACAATTCCTGTTTTAGAAACTTATATTGCAATGTAAAAATTATATTTGACAGGTAACTGTTCTTCTGGAAGTAAAAAAACTATCAAAAAGGTATTGTAACTAAGCATAATTTTCTATTTTGCTTTGTATTTTAGTCTTTTACTGTGAGTCAGTTTTCTGAATTTGTAGAGTAGTAATTTTAGTACGGTAGCAAGCACATTGAAAAAAATAAACCAAACAAAACACTGATATTATCTTGTTAATGGCCAATTTGGACAAGCATACATGTACACTTGACTTAAGATTGTTTACGTTTTGATTTGAGTCTTTATGGTTTTAATAACATTTTGATACACTTTGGTATGGTAAATGTGTTTGGTAAAACCATAGATTCTCCAGACACACTATATGTGTTTAAACTATTTATGGTAATACCACTTTACCAAGTTTTTCAATATTGCTTAACGAAAACCAATCCAGTCATTTCCTCTGTTATAATTAGAGGAACAAGCTACTAAATTAAAAGTTTATGGCAAGCAGTTTCTCTGGCTTTCTCAGCTATAATCAGCTGACTATAATGAAATCTTGTTTATGAAGTACACTGTAGTTGAGACCACTGTAACAACTGTGTCTGTGGGGCTGTCTGATGGGCTACCATTATTTTGTTAACAGCATGTGCAATATCCCACATTTCCTTAGGTATCAGAAGGTGACTGGCATCTCAGTTAATAAAACTGACTTGCTGATCTGACATGCATTGGTGCATTGAGGGAATTACTATTACATTTAAGTTTTTAATTTTTCGTACTTTTCAACAGAAGTATAATTTTACAATTGTATAACTTAAATTCTCAAAAATGATTTGCCGATACGGATTTTATAGCATTTGTATTAGATAAATTTTTATAAAGTTCACACTAAAGAGTAAAGGTCTTTAATTGTTGCAACATGTAGTCGATATTCAAAATAAAACTAAATACCAGACAATATAATTCTTTATGGCAAAATTATCTTGTCTTTGGTCTTTTTACATAGACCATGTTGTTTTGCATCTCAGTCTGTATTGACCGCAGGCAGGATAGGTTTTGTCGTACAGTAGGATTTTGCATTTGGTCATTTTGTTTTATTAGTCAATTAATTGGATACACACAGTACATGTTATGCACTCTAGTCGAGCTAGTATGTACACTGTAGACTGAGATACTGTGAAACAAATCATTAACCGTTATTGTTAATTATTGTTAATTATTATTGTTTATATTGTTAGGGTAATTGTTATTGTTATTTTTAATTGTTATTATTATTATTGTTATTTCTAATATTAATGTTATTGTTATAATTGTATAGTTTTTTTATATACAATATACATGTAAAGTTTTTTCTACTTTTTCCTAACCACTGATTATGGAAACCAAATACTAGATTATTGCTACAACTTTACAGTATTTGTATTTATGATATTTTATTATTTACACTTTACAGAGAAAGTCAAGTAACACAGAAAGTGAGAAGAGGCAGGAAAAGGAAGAATATTTGGAAAACTTGTCAAAGAAAAAACTGACAAATGTTACATACCAAAAAAAAGCTCTTCAGCTTAGGGTTAGTTAGTGCAGCAAACTCTATCTGTTATTTTGAGAAATATTATGTAAATTTTTGTTGTTTTTAATGTACAAGTTGTATTAAGTTGTTAAGCCCCACACACATGACAAAGTTTTCCTTGACAAGTTCCTTGGTAGCTTTACTTCCTCATGTGTACAATGAACAAGTTTTTTCCTGCACGTTTTTCTTGACAAGCTCTATATTTTCCTGTGTACGGCTATACAATTTTAAGTCCCGTATAGATGCGACCAAGTTTTCTTTTAGAATTTTCTTCTTGTGTATACATGTATGTCATAAGTTGCTAAATTTTTCCTTGATAATTTTCCTTGATCCTTGTCATGGAAAAAACTTGTCAATTTACAGTATGCTGTACACACAAGCAAAAAAAATGTCATGTGAAGAGAAAACGTGGATGTGTACACAAGGCTTTAGAGTTCAAAAAATCTCCTCCAGACAGAATTCAAACCAGCAACTTTCTGAAAACTAGTTAGACGCTCCAACCGTTGAGGTAATAGAACTCAGAAGGGAAATCAAGGTTAATCTTGGTATTTAAACCTGGGAACGAGTGAGGCCAGTACTTATTGGACTGAAAGTCACATTGTAACAGTTAATTTCCTGTCAAATGTTAGTTTTTTTTAATGCTAACAACTGGACACAGCTTGTACAGTAAATACAACAAGGTTACATAAAGGCATTTCAGAAATTAAATCTAATATTTTGTTGCATTAACTTGGCTACCACTGTAGTGCAATATTTGGTATAGATTTTATAAAGAACACGCAGAATTATTTTGTTGTTATTAAATAGGCAACGGCTGTATAATTATTACGTAAATTATTGTGCAATTATAATAATTACTTAGCTATTAGGCTACCAGATTACAACAGTACAGTACAGTGCAGTACAGTGAAGTACCGTACTACAGTGTACTGTACAGAATGTTTAGTACAGTGTACTTGTACAGAATGTTCAGTACAGTATAATGTACATAATGTTTAGTACAGAATGCCTACATGTCGCTAAAATGTTTTGTGATTTTTCAGTTGGTTGTTTATGACAAACATGTACGATTTTCGCTATCAATTCAACAAACTTTATAGTCCTCATTCTAAAATGGCATCCGGTTTATTTTATGTGCATATAAATTGTTCTTTATGACCTTGTTTTAGAGTAAAAAGTATTTTAAATTTAAATGCATAAGGGCCAATTTATATACACATAAAAGAATGTTAAATCGGAATAATGTTCATGCAAGCTAAAATATTTAAGCTGCCATGTTTTTATTGCGTTACTCGGATTTTATTTAATACAAGGAAACAGAAAAAAACGTTATCACAGTAACTCTGACGAAAATATAGGGTTAAAGCGACACTTAAAAACTAGAAGTTATTGCCTCGTGTTTTACACGCTACTCTCGTTCTATAAAATTTAAGCCATTCAATTTTTCTAAAAATATTATACATTACTACAAACAAATTAATGCTGAATTTGTGAGATAGCATGGGTTACTGACACTTGGTTAGTATTAGAATTGCCAATAATTGATATAACGTAGTATCATTTACTGCTGAGCGTTTATATTAGAGATAAATTTTATCTTTTTATTTCTTGTGATAAATTTTGTCACAAGAAATCACTGACATTGGAATTGACAAAAAATTGTGCTGTTACATCTCTTTACTAAGTGAGTAATTAAGATTAAGATTAAGAACTTATTACTTTTATTATTAACACTTTGAGGCAATACTGAAGACTCGTCGTCAGGCGTCAAAGTGTTAAAGAGATAGGTTTTAACACTTTGAGGCCTGGACCTCCCCCTGTACTGAA
This sequence comes from Paragorgia papillata, assembly GCA_035771165.1. Taxonomy (NCBI): domain Eukaryota; kingdom Metazoa; phylum Cnidaria; class Anthozoa; order Scleralcyonacea; family Coralliidae; genus Paragorgia; species Paragorgia papillata. Next base: position 1,333,425 of record JAWNZC010000086.1, on the reverse strand, counting down.
TAAAATCGTCTGGCGTTAGCCAGAATAAAATACTGAAGACTCGTCGTCAGGCTTCAAAGTGTTAATATATCTGTGGTTACAATACATTATATCTCTGCCAGTGTAAATTATTATTGATTTAGTTTAGGATTTAGTTTATTATTGATCTACTTAGTTTAGGATTGGTGCATTTTTTTTCGAACTTATTAGAGTACCAAACTTGTTTCTGGCACGCAATACAATTCAAAAACTCATTAATAATTCATAAGGAAACACAAAGGAAATCAGTGCCATGTCCATTAACTAATGTAATGTGTCGTTTTTTAAGCCATTCAAAAACACTCGCAGAACGTGTCAGTTAACTCGGCTATCGCCTCGTGTTTTAAATCTGATACAACATTAATGCTCGTGTTTTAAATATTACATAAAGTGGCGAAGCTATCCTTCCGCATAATTTCGCAAAGTAAATTTCAATTTTAATCCTTTGTTTTTCATAGAGATATACCACGTAAGCCTATGACGAACAGCATTTATACAACCCCTCTCCTCTGTTAAACTGCCTATGAAACGAAAATTAACTTTGTCTTATTTGAAAGAACACTTAAAATTATAGAGTAACATCTTTTGCAGTTTTTCGTTTCCTTGCTTCGTTCTAGAGATATTTTAGTTTGTTTGATATGCAAATTAAACATTTTGACGTCGTAGGTGCAAGGGACCTTACGATGCTAGGACGACGACGGCGGCAACATAAACTTTCTAATTAAAAAAGTCACGGCTGACTGACTATTATATTTGATATTTGAAGCTAGTTTACCGACTTTCAAAACGCCGCAATACTGCTAAAAAGATTGTAGTGTCTATATTGAAGTCAATCTTAAACAACAGTTTCTCATCTTTTGGCCGTTGACGTCGCCCTGAAGACGTGAAAATGCTCTAATTGGCGTTGTATAAAGAACGAGGGCGCTGTTGAGATTAACAATTAGGGACTAACAATTATTCATTCTCTTTGTTCCACAACTAGAATTCTTTTGTTTTGAAGACGTCGTCGTTGAAGTTGCCGTCATACTTCGTAAGTCCCTAATGAGTTATTGGAGAAGGTTCGATATCTTTTCTATTATCAAATTAATTTGAATGAAGCATGCGGATGTGTTTTGCCCACAATGCTAAACATGTAGATCTTCAAGTGATTATTATATTTGATAATAGCAAAGATATATAACTTTTTCGATAACTCATTATGCACGTGTGACATCAAAATGTTTAATTTGCATATCAAACAAACTGAAATTAATATCTCAAGAACGAAGCAAGGAAACGAAAACTGCAAAAGATGTCTACCATTTTAAGTATTGTCTACCAAAAAAAGATGTCTACCAAATAAGACAAACTTAATTTTCGTTTCATAGGCACTTTAACTAAAGTTTTCTTGGCAACAGATTGCAACTGAACAGCATGTTTCTCTGTCGGTTTTCTTGCTTATCGCAATGAATTCTTTTTTTGTTTTCTTTTTTTATTCACTTTGGTACTGTACATGTATACATGTTGGTTTTTCATCTCAAAACGTAAAGTTTTGTCTTTCAAAAATGGAAGTGTTGAGTCAACCTTTTTGTTGTCAAACCAAATAGTTGCAACGTCGATATGATTGTAGTTGCCATGTAAAGATAATTATCCGTTATTGCGTGTTCTTGCTTCGTTTCATTCAATTGCTAATTAGGATGACAATTTTATACAATTTTATATAAAATTGTATGTTCAGTATTCTTTATATAAAATTCTATGTTCATTAAGCAGGTAAAACCATCGACATGGTTGGTACTGATTTAAAATGGTACTAATATAAACTCCTAAAAGCCGATATTTACCTTGCTGTGTTGGAACATTTTTCATTCAACTTCATTCATATTGGCGCTGCCGCTTGAGAGAAAACATTTCATGGTATCAGTGTCTATGCCAATCAAACTGTTGCTAATCGTTGAAATGCAGATCGTAATGTAGTAAGGTTGGTGTACTGCCGAAATTATTGAACGTAGATTCCTAACGTTTCGCTATAGTAATCTATACGTTCTGTAATTTTGGCAGTACACCAACCTTACTACATTTCAAGCTATTGCTTATGCGGTTGATCATGACTAAGCTGGTCTAAGATCGTTTCACTTTTGTTTTTTCCATAAAGGTCAGAAACATTTTCTGACTAGCTACGTCAGACTAGCTACACCACTCTTTAGGTTTTGATATTTTGTAACACGCCGCTTATATTCGTTTTTATGCTATTTTTATGCTATTCGAAGATTTAGTTTGTGAATGACTATATCAAACATTTTCCCCCTTGTCATAGGCTGATGTTCTTTGGCAGCAACACAACTACGATATCGTAGTTATGTACCACTCCTGCAAGCCAGGAGCGCGTCCACGTCATATATTTGACTTTTATGCCACAGACGGTTGTGCCCGCCAATTCATGGGTTCAGAGGTAGATGACGGTAAAAGGTCTTATGGTGCTGTTCTAATGTCAGCTTTTCAAACATTTTGTAAAGGTACTTATTGATTGAAAAACATTGTTTCTTTATTGGAAAATTCCAGATTACATGATTTAGAACCGATTTTTTTGGGTTATTCTGTTTATAGAGCGTGGTGTAAGGCATGATTCTCCGTGCCATCCATCAGCTACATCGAATCAACCGTCCATTCCTCCAGAAGTTCTAGTACCGTCTGATCCTCCGCTGCAGCCCTCTGTTTCGTCGTCGCCTTCTTCCCGTCCTTCCGTATCTGATTCAACAACAACTTTACCGTCTGAATCTCCGCTGCAATCCCCTGTTTCTTCGTCGCCTTCTTTGCGTCCTTCCGTATCTGATTCAACAACAATCTCTGATTCTTCACTACAACCCTCTGTTTCGTCGTCGCCTCCTTCCCGTCCTTCCGTATCTGATTTAACAACAACTTTACCGTCTGAATCTCCGCTGCAATCCCCTGTTTCTTCGTCGCCTTCTTTGCGTCCTTCCATATCTGATTCAACAACAACCTCTGATTCTTCACTACAACCCTCTGTTTCTTCGTCGGCTTCTACAACTGAATCTGTTTCTGCCACAATCTTACCGTCTGTTAATCCTTCTCTACAAGCACCTCAATCGGCATCATCGATGAATTCTCCTTTGGTAATGTTAAAAGATAAAGAAGGACCTGTTGCCATGGGATTTCTAGATTCTACCCGAAGAAAGCTTCATGGCCATTACCTACCTTCTGCTTTTGATTGTGTGTTGGTAAATTGGGTAAAATGCGAAGGAATTGAAGCCCCTCTTCCTCTTGGCGATTTAGAGGAAAACTCTGTTCTTGTTCCAAATCAATATTTTGCTTTACCCAAATCCAGTCTTTTTAAAGTTTTAGTTAGGACCACTTAAATCCTATCTTTTTTACTTTCTTCTTTGAAATTTCTGTTTATCGCGTTACTAGAAATTGTATAGTTATTGCATGTAATTGATGCCTATCTAGACTTCTCAAACTCATTAATAATTCATGAGGAAAATTCAAAAGAAATCAATATTTAATCAGTATTTAGAAATCGGAGGAACATTACGGTCAAATTTAGCAAACTTTGAGGTCGATTTTCTCTTAAAATATTGATCCGTTTGAGACGCTATATCCAACACTCGTCAGTGTTCATTCTCCGATGTCTAAATACAGCCAAGCGGGTTAAAAAAACTCGGCCGCTTGGCTGTATTTAGAAATCGGAGGAAGAACACTGACTCGTGTTGGATATATTACGTCGAACGTTTCATGTCCATGAACTAATACAATAATATTATGGAAGGTGCATTGTTCATTGGTAATTATCAGTTGCCCATAGACCTTATTCATGCACCCACCAAATTACTAATTCTTTTATGTTAAATTAACCCTTATGAACTCGTTTTCATGTGCATAATTCAAAATAATTTTTACTTTAAAAGGAGGTCATAAAGGCTAATTTATATGCATATTAAAGAATTTAAAATTGTCGGCTATTTATGTATGGTGTCCCATCCCCGCCAAAATTCAACTTTTTATTTTCAACACAAGTTTTTGTTTCCAACACAACTTTTTTTATTCAACTTTGTATTTTTAACACAACTTTGTATTTTCAACACAACATTTTTTATTCAAATATTTATTTTCAACACAACTTTTTGTTTTCAACACAACATTTTATTTTCAACAGAACTTTTTTTATTCAACTTTTTTTATCCAACCGCAATCCACTCCGATCGTGGATCGCGGGCTCGTGTTCTGATCTTCCCGCGCTTTTATGTGTTGTCCATGCTTTTGTGCTGCAATGGCGGATCATTCAGACTTGAACGAAGTTAGGGCTACTCTTTTAAAGGTAGCTGAGCAAATTTCTTCAATAAACTCCAATTCCTCGTCACAAGGTAAATATAATGTTTAAGCTAGCTGTATTTGTATCATTAAAACTGTGTGTTAGATTTATTTCGTTTTAAAATGTATTGATAATATGAACATATTATACATGCAAATATAATTTAATAATTATTCCAAAACTGAGGAGAAACTGTTGGGGGGGGGGCAAAAAGAAAATTTCACCCGGACCCCCTAGTTGTTCTGTGTATTCGATGATTAGACCCCCCACTCGTTTGGGACTGGCTACGCCCCTGTCTTGGTATGGATCTGAAACCATTGCCATACCTGATAAATTTGTGATTTCCGTCAATATGCCACAGGGAACGAGGATATTTTACACTGTAAGAACACCGTTTTATGGCCTTTTGCCAGCGTTGCATCAGACCAATCGGATCTGTTCTCAGCAAAGAAGATCTTATCCGGTCACCTTGCACACGCAATCCCTTGCTTTGCAGGTATCCTTTAACCATTCTTATGCCAAAGTTCGGATGATCATTTGATGCTTGACGGACAAGATCATCTAGCTGATCATCACCAATATCACTAAACATACCTTAAAAATATAGAAAAATTGACCTAATGTATACATATAGAAATTGTTGGCATTTGAAGCTCTCTTTAAACATAGTCATTAAAAACTAACATGGTCTGGAAACTCCGCTAAGGTCTTTGTTCTATCTTTTTGTTCGCCTTTATGCATTTTTGTGCACGGTGCACGGTCACTGAACACATTGTATTTTAGTATAATGAACGAATTATCCAATAGCAACGTTTCAGTTCAATCACTCAACCGTGCTATTTAAATATTAATAAACCTAAAACAAAGGATGTGCATGGTGTAAGGTACGGTTCAACATAAAATCACAGCTCATTATAGGCGCTTTGAAGTTTGCCGAGTTTCCAAACCATATATTTAAACGTTTAAATTTAGCAATGGGTTTGCATCATTGTTTAGATCACTACGTCTATTATTGATATAATTAGGCCTTGCTGTGGGGTTACCTCAGGGAATCATGGAACAGAGGGTGGGGCCTTAACCCCTCTCATGGGGGCTTTTTGGGGCTTATCCCCTTATAACCTATCCTTTATATTAACATTATATTAATATTTTTTAATATTAAGCTTTTATGTCTATAAATTATATCGGTACCTCCAACAGAAAGTCCAAACCGTCGGCCATCCTTCGTTCAATTGTCCGTTGGCTAACTCCGATCACTTTGCTTATATCGGGTACTTTAAATCCCTGTTCTAGAAGAAACGCTATTTGCTCCTCCTTGACATCGAAAGCAGGTCGGCCTCGTCTTCCAGAACGTACTACTTGAGCTGTTGCTCTATATTCTAGGTTCCCTTGATTAGCCTGATCAAGGTTTAAAAGAATACTTGTTGCTTGTCCCACACGTTCAACAATGGAATCATCGACATCCAAATTTACTAGTAACCGTTGCAGATAATCTAGTTTTAATAAAAGTGTTTGAAAATCGATTGAAATATCTCCCGACTGGATGAATCTATCAAGGATATTAATCACACTGTAAACTGCTTGAAAAAGGAATTGTTTGTCATCATCATCCATGTTGAATAATAATAAAATGATTCAAAAAAGGGAACCTACTTCGTGTATGCCTATTTTTGTGTCTCGGCAAGTCTGAGATTACATGAAGTACTCAGCTTTAGGCATACATGAGGTGATGAGGTGCAGGAAGATCAGAACACGAGACCGCGACCACGATCGGAGTGGATTGCGGTTGGATAAAAAAAGTTGAATAAAAAAAGTTGCGTTGAAAATAAAATGTTGTGTTGAAAACAAAAAGTTGTGTTGAAAATAAATATTTGAATAAAAAATGTTGTGTTGAAAATACTAAGTTGTGTTGAAAATACAAAGTTGTGTTAAAAATACAAAGTTGTGTTGAAAATACAAAGTTGAATAAAAAAAGTTGTGTTGGAAACAAAAACTTGTGTTGAAAGTAAAAAGTTGAATTTTGGCGGGGATGGGACACCATATTTATGAATAAGGTCTATGCATGAAGAAGAAAACCCTTTTTCTTCTTCATGCATAGACCTTATTCATAAATAAATTAACCCGTTCGAACATTGATTGACAAACCACATAGTTTATTCAAAATAAATTCAGCGATTTTGCTGTGTATTTTGTCTTAAGTGCTTAACGCAGGAGTTTACTCATATAGAATGCTAATTGTGAGCAATTATTTGTAAAGAGTAGACGCCATTATTTGAAAATAATAAAGGCAATTCTTTGAAAGATAGAAATAATGTACGAATGGTATTAATAATTTGTTGTATTTCAAGGGTGTGAATTAGTTCTCTTAGATTATATATATTTTAAAGTATACATTAGTTACACAATAGCACGATAACACGATTACTGCATGCATGGAAAGACAGGAAAGTGCGACGTACGGTTTCATATAATAATTGTGTTTGTGTTTCATATATAGGCGAGTGAGTCAATAATGTACCGGCTTCAAGTGAATATAAAATCGTGGAAAGCAATTTTCATATTGACTTTATTTAATATTGTTCTAAAACAAACAAAATGAAGTATCAACTGCAAAGCGGAAGCTAACACAATTACAAAATATGATTGTCTGACTTTTTTTCCATGCATGATTGATTTTTTCTGCCTTACTATTATTTCATATATGGCTTCATCTAATGGAAGACAGTATATATTATATAATTATAAACTACAAAACCCGTTTTATAGAGGCCTTATTGGGCTGATTGGCTGAATAAAGTGATTGGCTGAATAAAGCCGTGTTCCTGTCATATATATATATATATATAACTGTATATAAAAATTTAACAGGGCAAGTAAGGTCCACGCCAATGCATACTCGCAGTAAAAGAGAAATTCACGTTTATTTAATCTTACTATATTTAGGTTTGTAAGTTTAAAAACATAGATATAATAGTTTAAAAACTGCACTTTATTCAACAAACAAACAAATCATGCAGTACGCAACCTTTATCTATATTTGGCTAGCGCGTGCATGGCTGCAGGTATTGAAGAAATTTGATTAATATGTCAGAACTCAGGTTCAAAATATTTTTCATGTCTTTTTCTTGACAATCATTTCAAATACTGCATACAAAACTGACCCTGATAATCAATAATCATGTGGTTTACTGATTACATTCATCGGATATTTCAATAGAGGATATTACACGGTAGCGCGAAGATATGAATTTTATCTTCGAGTTGTGAAAACAATATTTTACGAATGAACGTAGCCCATGAGTAAAGTACTGTTTATTTTAACCACGAGAAGATAAAATTCATATCTTCAAGCCACCGTGTACTATTCTTCTTAATATATAGATTTAATGCAAAAAGCAGTAAGTGACGTCATTGTATTTTCTTTGCTGGTAGCAGAGAAGATCCAAATCCTTACTATGAAATACTTGGTATACTTAAGTTAGAAAATATCATTAAACTAAAAGTTGCACTTTTTGTACATAATATCAGCAATAATACATCTGCCATTCCAGCAGCATTTTCTGATTTTCTTAAGCCAATATCGGCTGTACACAACTACAACACAAGACTTGCATCAAAAAGTAATTATTACAGACCAAAGGTTATAACTAACTATGGCAAGTTTACCTTTAAGTATTATGCTTCAATTGTTTGGGAAACTGTACCACTTAGCTTAAAAATTCTCCCATATAAATCATTCAAACAAAAATACATGTTGTATCTGCAAAACCAACAAAGCAATGACTAAAATTAAACTGAATGGAATATACTTGCTATGTAATCTGTATTATTTTATCTTGTTTTCTTGCATCTGTGTTGATATCACTTCTAACATCTTAACTGTTGTCCTAAAACCTCTATTAGTTAACAATTCATCTTTAATTTATTACATCTATGTATAGTACAATGTGCTGTCATCAATCTCAACAATTTTGTTGGTAGTGGTGACAGTGCAGTGTAGATTTGAATATCCAATGCATGAAAGAAACACAAATTACTCTTGAGCATTTTTAACAGTGCCACTTATAACTAACTTTTAAAAAACTAAACTAAAATATTCATGCAAACAATTTTCTCTTTTTTTCTCTTTTTATTACTCAAATGTTTAATATTTGCAAATAGACAGTAGTCAACTCGAAAGCTTTTTGCTACTTTGACTACTGCACATTATGTTATTGATAATTCCCTATTTAAAATTGTGATTAATTGTATTTTTTGTAATTATGTAACTCTTTACTTTGTATCTAATCTTAATATTGTGGAATTAATAAAAATCTAAAAATCTGAAAAAAAATCTGATATCTTCACTAGAAAATGTCACTGAATATTCTATAGAAAAATACTCGCATCTATATAACAATAAGTAGTTATTGGAATAAAAAATTAAAATTAAAAAATACTAAAATTTCAGTTCATTCGAGTTAATCTGTCATAATTTGTAAATGTGGGGTTATTTGACGAATATAGGGTTTAGGCGTAATATAGCCTAACCCAACATGCGGAGCCAAGATAGCATTCACTAACTTAAATTGAATATTTTTGTCTGAAATTCCTATTATCGTTCGAAAACTAAAAGTTCGTAATAATACTAAAATTTCAGTTCATTTGAGTTAATCTGTCATAATTTGTAAATGTGGGGTTATTTGACGAATATAGGGTTTAGGCGTAATATAGCCTAACCCAACATGCGGAGCCAAGATAGCATTCACTAACTTAAATTGAATATTTTTGTCTGGAATTTCTAATATCGTTCGAAAACCAAAAGTTCGTAATAATACTAAAATTTCAGTTCATTTGAGTTAATCTGTCATAATTTGTAAATGTGGGGTATATTTGACGAATATAGGGTTTAGGCGTAATATAGCCTAACCCAACATGCGGAGCCAAGATAGCATTCACTAACTTAAATTGAATATTTTTGTCTGGAATTTCTAGTATCGTTCGAAAACCAAAAGTTCGTAATAATACTAAAATTTCAGTTCATTTGAGTTAATCTGTCATAATTTGTAAATGTGGGGTATATTTGACGAATATAGGGTTTAGGCGTAATATAGCCTAACCCAACATGCGGAGCCAAGATAGCATTCACTAACTTAAATTGAATATTTTTGTCTGGAATTTCTAGTATCGTTCGAAAACCAAAAGTTCGTAATAATACTAAAATTTCAGTTCATTTGAGTTAATCTGTCATAATTTGTAAATGTGGGGTATATTTGACGAATATAGGGTTTAGGCGTAATATAGCCTAACCCAACATGCGGAGCCAAGATAGCATTCACTAACTTAAATTGAATATTTTTGTCTGAAATTTCTATTATCGTTCGAAAACTAAAAGTTCGTAATAATACTAAAATTTCAGTTCATTTGAGTTAATCTGTCATAATTTGTAAATGTGGGGTTATTTGACGAATATAGGGTTTAGGCGTAATATAGCCTAACCCAACATGCGGAGCCAAGATAGCATTCACTAACTTAAATTGAATATTTTTGTCTGGAATTTCTAGTATCGTTCGAAAACCAAAAGTTCGTAATAATACTAAAATTTCAGTTCATTTGAGTTAATCTGTCATAATTTGTAAATGTGGGGTATATTTGACGAATATAGGGTTTAGGCGTAATATAGCCTAACCCAACATGCGGAGCCAAGATAGCATTCACTAACTTAAATTGAATATTTTTGTCTGAAATTCCTATTATCGTTCGAAAACTAAAAGTTCGTAATAATACTAAAATTTCAGTTCATTTGAGTTAATCTGTCATAATTTGTAAATGTGGGGTTATTTGACGAATATAGGGTTTAGGCGTAATATAGCCTAACCCAACATGCGGAGCCAAGATAGCATTCACTAACTTAAATTGAATATTTTTGTCTGGAATTTCTAGTATCGTTCGAAAACCAAAAGTTCGTAATAATACTAAAATTTCAGTTCATTTGAGTTAATCTGTCATAATTTGTAAATGTGGGGTATATTTGACGAATATAGGGTTTAGGCGTAATATAGCCTAACCCAACATGCGGAGCCAAGATAGCATTCACTAACTTAAATTGAATATTTTTGTCTGAAATTTCTATTATCGTTCGAAAACTAAAAGTTCGTAATAATACTAAAATTTCAGTTCATTTGAGTTAATCTGTCATAATTTGTAAATGTGGGGTTATTTGACGAATATAGGGTTTAGGCGTAATATAGCCTAACCCAACATGCGGAGCCAAGATAGCATTCACTAACTTAAATTGAATATTTTTGTCTGGAATTTCTAGTATCGTTCGAAAACCAAAAGTTCGTAATAATACTAAAATTTCAGTTCATTTGAGTTAATCTGTCATAATTTGTAAATGTGGGGTATATTTGACGAATATAGGGTTTAGGCGTAATATAGCCTAACCCAACATGCGGAGCCAAGATAGCATTCACTAACTTAAATTGAATATTTTTGTCTGGAATTTCTAGTATCGTTCGAAAACCAAAAGTTCGTAATAATACTAAAATTTCAGTTCATTTGAGTTAATCTGTCATAATTTGTAAATGTGGGGTATATTTGACGAATATAGGGTTTAGGCGTAATATAGCCTAACCCAACATGCGGAGCCAAGATAGCATTCACTAACTTAAATTGAATATTTTTGTCTGAAATTTCTATTATCGTTCGAAAACTAAAAGTTCGTAATAATACTAAAATTTCAGTTCATTTGAGTTAATCTGTCATAATTTGTAAATGTGGGGTTATTTGACGAATATAGGGTTTAGGCGTAATATAGCCTAACCCAACATGCGGAGCCAAGATAGCATTCACTAACTTAAATTGAATATTTTTGTCTGGAATTTCTAGTATCGTTCGAAAACCAAAAGTTCGTAATAATACTAAAATTTCAGTTCATTTGAGTTAATCTGTCATAATTTGTAAATGTGGGGTATATTTGACGAATATAGGGTTTAGGCGTAATATAGCCTAACCCAACATGCGGAGCCAAGATAGCATTCACTAACTTAAATTGAATATTTTTGTCTGAAATTCCTATTATCGTTCGAAAACTAAAAGTTCGTAATAATACTAAAATTTCAGTTCATTTGAGTTAATCTGTCATAATTTGTAAATGTGGGGTTATTTGACGAATATAGGGTTTAGGCGTAATATAGCCTAACCCAACATGCGGAGCCAAGATAGCATTCACTAACTTAAATTGAATATTTTTGTCTGGAATTTCTAGTATCGTTCGAAAACCAAAAGTTCGTAATAATACTAAAATTTCAGTTCATTTGAGTTAATCTGTCATAATTTGTAAATGTGGGGTATATTTGACGAATATAGGGTTTAGGCGTAATATAGCCTAACCCAACATGCGGAGCCAAGATAGCATTCACTAACTTAAATTGAATATTTTTGTCTGAAATTTCTATTATCGTTCGAAAACTAAAAGTTCGTAATAATACTAAAATTTCAGTTCATTTGAGTTAATCTGTCATAATTTGTAAATGTGGGGTTATTTGACGAATATAGGGTTTAGGCGTAATATAGCCTAACCCAACATGCGGAGCCAAGATAGCATTCACTAACTTAAATTGAATATTTTTGTCTGGAATTTCTAGTATCGTTCGAAAACCAAAAGTTCGTAATAATACTAAAATTTCAGTTCATTTGAGTTAATCTGTCATAATTTGTAAATGTGGGGTATATTTGACGAATATAGGGTTTAGGCGTAATATAGCCTAACCCAACATGCGGAGCCAAAGATAGCATTCACTAACTTAAATTGAATATTTTTGTCTGGAATTTCTAGTATCGTTCGAAAACCAAAAGTTCGTAATAATACTAAAATTTCAGTTCATTTGAGTTAATCTGTCATAATTTGTAAATGTGGGGTATATTTGACGAATATAGGGTTTAGGCGTAATATAGCCTAACCCAACATGCGGAGCCAAGATAGCATTCACTAACTTAAATTGAATATTTTTGTCTGAAATTTCTATTATCGTTCGAAAACTAAAAGTTCGTAATAATACTAAAATTTCAGTTCATTTGAGTTAATCTGTCATAATTTGTAAATGTGGGGTATATTTGACGAATATAGGGTTTAGGCGTAATATAGCCTAACCCAACATGCGGAGCCAAGATAGCATTCACTAAGTTAAATTGAATATTTTTGTCTGGAATTTCTAGTATCGTTCGAAAACCAAAAGTTCGTAATAATACTAAAATTTCAGTTCATTTGAGTTAATCTGTCATAATTTGTAAATGTGGGGTATATTTGACGAATATAGGGTTTAGGCGTAATATAGCCTAACCCAACATGCGGAGCCAAGATAGCATTCACTAACTTAAATTGAATATTTTTGTCTGAAATTTCTATTATCGTTCGAAAACTAAAAGTTCGTAATAATACTAAAATTTCAGTTCATTTGAGTTAATCTGTCATAATTTGTAAATGTGGGGTTATTTGACGAATATAGGGTTTAGGCGTAATATAGCCTAACCCAACATGCGGAGCCAAGATAGCATTCACTAACTTAATTAAATTGAATATTTTTGTCTGAAATTTCTAGTATCACTCGAAAACCAAAAGTTCGTAATAATACTAAAATTTCAGTTCATTTGAGTTAATCTGTCTTAATTTGTAAATGTGGGGTATATTTAGCCGATTTAGCGTTTAGGTAATATAGCCTAACACGACATGCGGAGCCAAGATAGCATTCACTAATTTAGATGAATATTTTTGTCTGAAATTTTTATTAGGTCAATAAACGTTTCAGAACTTGAGCTTGACGAAGGCATGCAGAACGTCAGTTTAGTCCAAAGTGGTAGTTATAATGATTAATTCCATAATTGATTGATTGCGCATAATTGTTTTTAGAATGAATATGCTCGCCCAGCTATCTTCAGTATCTTGAAGTGGAAACAGGAACGTAGGCTGTGGGAGCCGCGGCTCCCCCCGTTTTGAGGACATATAACTAAGATTTTTTCAATGGTTAAATCTAATTTTTGCAATTCACCGACTAATAGTTCATAAATGTGAAAAATATTTACCTTTCGAAGTACTCATTGCTCACTATTACACAAAATATTCGATTCGCCTGTTGAGCGCTGCGAGCCTGCGATCGGTGGGTAGATTTCAAACGAATATCGGACCTTCACCTTCATTATCCTTCATAGTCATAGCACCCCCACTACACAATAGCTTTGAAGGACCACCCACCCCTCTATGTAGCAAGCCACTGACCCCACAATTTGTGAGTATACGACTGACCTAGCAATGTTCTATGGGTATCAGCCTATTATAATCTGGAGTCAAAACTATTGTGTAGTGGGGGTGCTACGTTTTCTCGCTTCTCCTCCTCGACTATCATATCCTTTCAGTATATATGCTTTCAAGAAAACTGCCTCGGTCCACAATGACTACGATCGTTTTAGCTAATTTTATACACCTAAATGAACGTCGAATCTCATTTGGACAGAAATTTTCTAAAAAATGGTGGGATAAACTATTAAAAATATAATTTAAGGCCTATGTATTTTGCTCAAAAATGGCCTCAAAATAGACCCCTAATTCAAAAAATTTCCGGGGTAGCGTGTCCCGCATCCCCTTGAAATGTGTCGTCACTTGACGGCTCCCCCCTTTCAAATTCCTGGCTACGTGCCTGAGTGGAAACCCATGGTAAATACAAGACATGAGTATAAAGTTTTAAAAAAATGTATTGACGTTTCGTTGCTAACGTGCAACATCTTCAGAATAAATGATAACAGAGTTGTCGAGAGTATATATATTTACAAATAGAATAATTAATTAGTGGCAAAACAATGAAAAGTGACAAGACCGAGGTCACGAGTTGTCAAGTCACATGGTAGAAATCGTTAGGTGAAATAGTGTGATCAGTATGGTGAATGTGTGACTGAATAAAAGACTGGCAACCCATGCCCTTTCTGCCACCCGTCAAAGGCGAAATTCCCATGTGCTCTGAGATACGCGTATGTAGATGGCGCCGAGTTTAGCCCAAATACAATGCTCCGCAGTATTATAAACCACACGCGATCTCAGAAGCTTGAGAATTCGGAGGAAAGAAACTGGACAACCGACGTCATAATTGTTTTAACTTTACAACAGCGATTACCATTTGGTGTATGAATTCAAATTAATACACTTTTTAAAAATATTTAATTGTCATTAATTAATAACTTATGGGTCACGTAGAACTACCAAATTTCCATACGTTTCAGATGATAATTCTTGGACATCCCACACACGCTGACAAAATTCATTCACGCACCCCCGGATTCCTTTAACAATTACTGCACCGTTTGGGATATGACAGTGGCTATCAATAAAAAGAATAGATGGTGGACGTAAAATAAACACAGAAGACTTATCAGAAATAGTAAAAACAGCGATTTTGTTGGCTGAATCATCAAGTAACAGTTCAAGTTGTGCTGCAACAGTAGACGGACGGTACGAATCGACAAGACGTACAGGCAAGGGACTATCTGGAGTCAAAGGGACGATTCCTGATAAAATGTCACATGCTTCTGCAGTCGACAGGTAACGAGATGGCAAGTTCTGACGAAAGTTATCGTAAACCTTATTTCCCAACTCCATACAACGAACAAGAAGACGGAGCCATATTGGAGAAAGGGGTCCAGTATCTGGATATTGAATATGTTGCGTCTGAACTACGTGACCAATTATTAATGCTATTAGGCTACAAGCGCTGCTGCCATTCCGTCCACCAATGCTACCTTGGTTGATCTCAAAAGGAAGTTTCCATATGACGCAATGACCGTCATGAACGTCGGCGTTAATAACATCTGGATAAACACTCCTCGTCAGCAGTATCAGTTAAGTTGTCTAAGCTGATAGACACAACATCTACACTACATTCATCTTCGTCAAGAGAGTCATCTTCATCTTCGTTGATATCTTCTTCGTCACTGACACTGGCATTCAAGGCTAATTCTAATTCGTCAAGGATACTTTGGGACAATTTGCTATCTAAAACATCCCTGAAGATATCCACTCCGAACGATAGCTGGTTTATGGCGTAATCGATACCTCTCCGTAACAGCGCCATTTTACCTCTAACAATTGATGGCTCACTTGATTTCAAATAGTATTTCCCCTACAAAAAATATTAAAAAAAACATAATTCACAATTTTAGGACGAGGTTGTTCAAAATATCGTGATTTGTCAGTGGCAAGCAAGTAAATTATATGACGATATCAAAGGCAGAGGAAAATAATTAAACTGCGATACTCTGACAAATCACGATATTTTGTTTTTATTAAGTTAATTGTTTTTTTATTGGAATAATGTTATTATAATATGAGCAGGCATTTATTTCTTTGAAAGTGACGTAGCGATCCCTCAGACAATAATTAAAAGAATTAAGAAAAAGATATATCAACCATGATGGAAATGCACTTCATTGTCATACCGGATACAATTTGATATCATCTTCAACTTCATCTTCATCAATATTCACGTCACCTCTTGGGGTAACGTCTAATAAAATATAATGCATTATTTATAAATTGTGGTATAAAAACATTGATATTTGGAATCATGTGTTATTGACATAAATAACTGAACGTATATAACCAATGCATTAAACAGTTAAATAGTCAAGTTATTTAAAAAACCTGTCAAGGACTGTGATGTCAATTGCTGTTGTTGCCGTTTTAAATTGGGAATTACAACGTCTTTGTAGTAGTGCAGATAGTTCTCCATTTCTTTTCTCACTATATCAATTTCTTCCTTATATCTTCTTCGTTCCATTTCATGTTCTGCCACCGACTTCTTTACACGAACAGGGATTCCTTAAAATGAAGATAATTTAATTAATCGACATAGTTGGTAATGGATGGCAATGTTATCAAAAATACGAAAGGAAAATTTAGACAATCATGAACAGTTATAAAAGTAATAAAGTTTGAAAAAGAAATAAAAAATGAATGAACATATCAACTAGAAGTAACGCGTAATTAAATTTGTAGAAGAAACAATTAAGCTCAGTGAGCAGCAGTGTTTTCGCAGATTCATCAAAACACAAAGGGTTAGCCGAATGTTTTAAATCTGATAAATAGAAAAAAAATACATGGATGTGCGGAAATATGAAATTTATTTCGAGTGGCCGTGATATCTCTAAAAAAGCGAACGAGTGAGATATCCTGTTCAATACGAGAAACAATTTAATATTTCCAAACATACATGTATTGTTCTGTTTATTATATAAAAAAAATAGTCCTATTGCCCCCACAAAAATAGTGCAGTATACTCTAATGCGTTTTATGATAATCGTATGATAATCGACACGTGTGAGATTATCATGAATAATCACACATGTGAGGTTATCGATTTTATTAGCAGCGGAAAAATCAATAAACCACTCTATTTTATATAATAAATAAGATAAACACTGCTGCTAGTATTTTGTATGACTTAAAAAACGACCCATTTCTTCGCAAAGATGTAAAGTGGATAGGTATATGTACTAAAATTCATATATACCGTTTCTCTCGTGTTCAGGCTGCCATGGAAACTTTCCATACTCTACATCTGCCATCTCCAAGTGACATGACGGTCTTAGAAAGTTATAGTCAGCAACAAATTCCTTTAATACTGTTTGACTAGATGAAATCTTTCTGCGAAGGCGAGTTAGCTGCTTGGAAGATCCTTTAAGAAAACAAAAAAGAAAAAGAAAACTAATACATTAGGATATAACAAAAACATTAACAGTAACAGTAACAACAACAACAACAACAACAACAACAACAACAACAACAACAACAACAACAACAACAACAACAACAACAACAACAACAACAACAACAACAAACAACAACAACAACAACAACAACAACAACAACAACAACAACAACAACAACAACAACAACAACAACAACAACAACAACAACAACAAACAACAACAACAACAACAACAACAACAACAACAACAACAACAACAACAAACAACAACAACAACAACAACAACAACAACAACAACAACAACAACAACAACAACAACAACAACAACAACAACAACAACAACAACAACAACACAACAACAACAACAACAACAACAACAACAACAACAACAACAACAACAACAACAACAACAACAACAACAACAACAACAACAACAACAACAACAACAACAACAACAACAACAACAACAACAACAACAACAACAACAACAACAACAACAACAAACAACAACAACAACAACAACAACAACAACAACAACAACAACAACAACAACAACAACAACAACAACAACAACAACAACAACAACAACAACAACAACAACAACAACAACAACACAACAACAACAACAACAACAACAACAACAACAACAACAACAACAACAAAGAAGAGAACAATTGTGATTCCGAGGATGATAACAAAATAACGATAATAAATAATAATAATAATAATAATAATAATAATAATAATAATAATAATAATAATAGAGAATAATAATAATTATATTAATACCAATTATCCTGAGCGTTATAACAACAGAATATGCTCAAACATTTTAAATATGAGCATTCAGCTACAAGCACTTTAAACCCCAACAGTGGTAGTCAAGCTCCAAAATTACAAATTTGGTAAAAAGACATTTTTTACGGCCAACCAATATTGTCTATTGATGAACTAAATTGAAATAGATCACTATGGAAGCAACATTACTAACCAGCTAGTTTATTCATGTTCAGCACTATCTGACTAATGGTAAAATGTAAACTTTGCATGCTTCTTTCCAAATACTTGATCACTTGTTTCTTGAGCAACTCTTTTCCTCGTTGAAGAGTGACGTCCCAATCCTGAGCCAGTTTTTTCTTTGGTGGAATCCCTAATCAGTGAAGCATCCTTGTTTGCCATGTTTTTGTAGTACTTGGAAAATAACTTCGCAGCGTATTTTAGAAGAATCTTGTCATGTTGGCAACTTATCTGACATACAAGACTATCACACAGAAACACCTTCTCATCTTCGGATAATAAGATTTTCTTTGCTTGCAACAATTTCTCCTCTACACGTAAAAAGATTTAATACAGTGGAATATTATTTGAAAGTATTAACCTCATATTTATTCAAGGTCAGTGACTTTGAGTAATAACTGTTGTTAATCACCTCGCTTTGGGGGAATAATTGTTAATTAAACAATTGCGACTGTTTCGATTATAACTGCCACACGATGAAAGCAAATTACACTAACGGTTTTTAGAAACATTTGAAACCATGTGAACAAAAAGTTTTGCAATGAACCTTTTTAATAAAACAAATATTTTGTTGTGAAAAAACACACTATAAACGATACTGCCATTTGCAAGCCACCGTTAAGTTTGCGACTATTTTCACGTTTGTTTACGTTTGAAAGTTTCACCAGAAAACGTTGAACATGCATTTAAAAACAAACCAATCAACTTGCGGCGTCATTTTGACAGGTTTCTTTTAAATCAAGCCGCAAGTTGATTGGTTTGTTTTTAAATGTTCAACGTTTTCTGGTGAAACTTGCAACTTTCAAACGTAAACAAACGTGAAAATAATCGCAAGCCTAACGGTGGCTTTCAAATGGCAGAAGTGAACGGCTAAACGAGGTCAGTAAAAACCCCAGATAGAACAATCACTGTACAATCAGCACCATAAATAATTATAGTCTATTTTAACTAAAATATAGTTATAGCCGTCTGTTTAAAAATCTTAAAATCTCTGTGTTCACCACCCTATCACTTTCTTATATGTAACCCAGGCATGATCTTTTTGTTCACTGTCTTTGTTCACTATACCTTGAGCAACCAGTTTCACTTCATCTATCCATTTCAATATAATTGACAAATCATCGCCGTCGATGCCCAGGTCATACAGGCTTGTTTGTACCTTGCTTTGTGAAAGTTCAGCTTGCTTTTTGAACTGTAAATTTTAAAAGAATGGCATAAAATTAATACGAAATAAATCATAAATGTGCACACGTTTCAGTTAATCTTAGCGCATATGCTGTGTTATATTCAAGACCACAATGATAGGAGTATCTATACCTTCAGGTATCGCTTCGCTAAAACGAGAGGCATTTGCTGGATTTTCCACTTGTTCCATGCTAATGCATGCTCAGTCAGAAGCTCTTCCCTACCTGTAGCAAACAAGAACTTCGATAAAAGGTATTGGAAAATAAGTAGCACGATATACATAGAGAATAATACAAGCGCGAAGATATGAATTTTAACTTCGAGTGATGAAAGCAATATTTTACAATAAGTGTAGCGAATGAGTAAAATATTGTTTTCACCGCGAGAAAATAAAATTTATATCTTCAAGCCTCCGTGTAATTTTCTTTTCAATGCAAAAAAAGACGGTTAAGTGACGTCATCGATATCTTCACTACTGTGAAAATAAAATATATGTCACTGAATATTTTCTAGTAAAACATTCGCATCTACATAAATAGTGTCTTATATTAGTTTCAATTGGGTCTTATTTGAGAAATATGCTTCTCCTTACCCTCAGGACGCATGTGCTTAGTACTGTTTCCCAGTCTAGAAAAATGGCTGTTTATTTGTTCCACTTCTTCACCTGTTGTTCCAGCTGCAGATTCCTGCCATCTACCGCCCCATAAAACCTATGCATACGACAAGACATTAAAAAACTAAAAATTACTGAAGGAAATAATGTGCAACTGTACATGTTTAGGCTAAAATTACACGCGTAATTGGCGAAATATTCATTTTAACAGCAATAAATAGTTCGAGTTAAACCATGAATATTTCGCCAAAAACAATATTTGCAATTTTTTATTAATTTCTCTTGAAACAGTGCTGTATTATATCTTAACCTAATTATTGCTTCCAAAAACACGCCACATTAGTGTGTATAAGCTTTCCAAACAATGAAATAAAAGTACATGTGGTGTGCCGTAGGCAGTGTTAAAATACAAATCGAAATATACAGTAGCACTTAGCAGGGTTAGTCTACTGCCAAAATATGCAATCTTTGCCATTGTTACAGTATATAGCTCAGTTTTTGCTAGTTGTAACTCAGATTGTTATTGGTTCATTTCTGGTCACGTGGGATTAGACAAATCAAATGTTTACCAATATTGCAACAATTGTTGCCCGCTCTGGCAACAACTGCTTAGTGAAAATCTAGCTAAACAGCTTAAACCAAGCAAAAATTCAACAAAAAACCAGCTATATAACAAAGCACTTAATGTCTGCTCTCGATGAAAACATTTAGTTTTGTTCTCCCTCAAGTCTCTGTTTCCCTCGACTTCGTCTTGGGAAACATCGAGACTCTCGTGAAAACAAAACTAAATGTTTCCATCGAGAGCAGACATTAATCTCACACTAATCTTCTTATATTCTAATGTCTATTCTACCTGTCCCTACTTTGACGTCACTTCAAGTGCTTTCACAGCAAAAAAGTTCACTAAGATTGAATTTTTAACGACATTACATATTACTCTAGTCTTTCTCGTGGGAGAATCAAAATATTACAAATATGTAAAATCCCTGAACATATGAAAATCTACTGCCTATATACTGAAGTTCCTGCACAATTACGCAAAGACAAGTTAATTTAGCTAACACACAAAGCCAGACATGCCTGACAATTCCAGCTGTGAGCTTTTGCATGCATCACAGACAAACCAGGTTTCATTGCATTCGCTGTCGCAGGATCTTGCTTGATAAGCCAAGGCCAATACATGCAAATGATATCGTACCACATAAATTGCACTTTGTTTGGTATCATCGTTTCCTTTTGTAGATAGTGGGCATATCCATAAATTTCTCCATAAAACATACTCACGGCAGCTTGAGCAATGCTATGTCGACAACCAAGGATTTCTAACCCGGTTTCATCCAATTTGGCCTTCTTCCGCCCAGTGTTACCAGCAGCTCTCCAGTTGCTATCACCACATGTCGAGTCTCTTATGGTTGCCTAAAGAACAATGGTTTCAAATCTCAAATGTGGTTAGTTGATGTACACACAAAAGTAAACATAACAGGGTTTCTTAAAAGTACTTTTAGTTAACAATATAGAAAAGTAATTGAAAATATGTACTTTAACGGAGGTAACATTTATGTACCACAATACGCATCGCACCTCGCACTTTTTTCCATCTTTATATATTTGTTGCACATGTTCATCAACTTTGTCACATGATGCAACAAAAGTTTCGTCATAATAGCATGGTCGTTGTCGCCTGTAAAAATAAATAATGTAAAATTCTTGAATATATTTGTCCACTGATGTCCAAGGTTTCTCTGTAAACATATAACACTGCTTACTGTACATGTTGTAACCCAAATAATTTAATAATGTACAGTACAGTACAGCACAGTACAATACAGTACAGTACAGTGCAGTACCATATGTAATTAAAAAAACCTCAGACAGTATAAAATTATATCATTTATAAAAATAAAAGAGGAAAACATAATACAGTAATGAAGTTCTTACTGTCCAGCAGATTTAAAACGGTAAAGTTTCATGTTGCCATCCACATGTGCAGAGTGCTGATCTAACGAACATGCTGGGCATTCCATCCAGTTTTTGTTTTCAAGTTTGTCCAGCTCAAATTTACAAAACTTCCACTCCTTAAATGCCCTGTTGAATGTTGGTATGTTTATGGTTCCAGTCTACAACAAAAGTGTAACATGATCACCATGTATGACTCAATTGCTTGAATATAATTTAAAGCATTTTGAGATGAGATAAATAGGAATAGGTTTCATTGTACTGCATTGACTGGGAATTGAACCCAGACCGGCCGCTTTGAAAGCAACAATGCTAACCATTACACCATCAATGCATATTTTATCAATGCAAAATATTACATTACAAAATGATATAAATAGTCTTCTATGTAAATAAAAAATACGTATATACTAACATACAATATGAGTGGACAGGTTGTATCAAATAACAAAACATTTTCTGTAGGGGTGGATTTATGGATATTTTCTACAATACAATGTAAAATTTCTCACAAATGAGCCAGAATATATCATAAAAAATAAATAAAAAATAGAACAGAGACAATATCAATTGTAATCTCTACCTGTACCTGTACACTAATTTTCAGTAAGATTGTTTGCTGTGAAACCTTTATTGACAGTTACAAATCATTTAACTAAACTCCAGATTGTTGCATAGACTTACCCTGCCATGGTTCAAGGAAAAGTCCTGAAGACCAAATAAGAAGGATCTTTCAGATGCACCAGGCATTCTTTTTTGTAGGTTGTCCCAATAGTCAAACAAGTCTTGGTGAAATAGATGAAGAATATTGGATGGTGTTCCAGGCCAAAAGAAATTTTCAATGCAACCTTCAATAGTAATTTGGCAAGGAAGCTCTCCAAAGCAGGAAAGACATTTGAAAGATGATATAACATCAAGTTCGTATCTGCCTACAATATTAAAATTATTACATTTTTAAAAATAGAGTTTTTAAAAGTTTGAGCTTTCAAATACAGTTCTTGGAGTCTTCATCAGAATGTGGGGGTTATCATATGAGAAATGTTTATATTCATGTCTCCCTGTGACAGTAATCGGTGTGAACATCTGATTGGTTGTCTGTTGAGGTCGTCGTAATTTGTTGTTGCCTCAGGTTCAGTTAAAGGTTAGGTGGTGGGTTTTCTTTTACAGATTACTTAGACAGTACGGCATAGAAATAGCTCACAAGCCAACTCACAAACTTGCCACCAACTTCACAAAATACAGATGACAGAGACAAAACTATCAACACAGACCGACACAACACCATATATATGTTTCTGTGTCATGACTGCCCACAACACTTCATGTACTGTAGGAGAAACAGCAAAGAAGTGGAAACACACCTAACAGAACATCCCAACGCCATCATGCAAACAACATGACCTTAAGTCTCTCCATGCAAACCATGCAGATGACTACAGACATTCCTTCAACTAGTCTCAAATGAAAATACTTGGACAAGCAACAACACGACACACACAGGGATTCCAAGAAGCCTGGCACAGCATGAACATGCACGTCTACCTTCAACAGACACATCGACATTCCCACTATCTACCAACAACTTAAACACACTCAACATCTCTTCATTCTTCAACATCTCTCCTGACCAAACGTCTATACCTAGTACAAAAATTCAGACCACCGCAATTACTGTACAAGAAATCCCACTACCGAACCTTTTTGTATGGGTGTGTGTGTGTATACCGATACTGTACTGTAGTAAGTTTTAACTATTTACCTCTTAATGTTATCACAATAACTTGGCTACCACTGAATATTGTATGAAAGCAATCACCACTCTCACCACAAAATGGGCATTCCTTTGGTTGGTGGTAAATTGGAACTGGCCTTTCTATATTCAATAAATATACAGACCATATATATTTCAGGAGAGCACCGATAATTAAACTTAAGTTTGATGACATTTCATACCAGCTAGGTTTCTTGGTGCAAACTAATTTGGAATTTACAACACTGCAACACCATGTGCAGTGCACTCATTTTATAAAACATTGAACATTTCAACAAAAATTGTACAATGTAGTAAAATTATCCTTCCTTATTCCACAATTTGAAACTAGACAATGTCTGCAAAATTTAACTTACTAATAGTAATAACGTTTCCACCATTGTCTATACCAGTGGTTGGCTGAACATATTCATAGTATCCTGAGTGGAAAATTTCTCTGTCATGAAATGGCAGCATTTTATGTTGCTCCAAATCACAACCCCCACAAAAGTTTTGCCCTTGAAAACACTGCCTACACCTCACCACTACTGGCCTCTCCTGGCAGATATGGCACACATTTTCAGATTGACCTTGTAAATGCAGCATTGTCTTAAAAATCCTTGGCCTAGTTGACTCCCAGTTTAAGTTTACATTGAACATTCTTCTTTTCCATGACATGATTTTTTTCCTTCTAGTACAACTCTCTATAAACTTGTTTGTTGTATTAATAAGGTCATTCAGTGTATCTAGAGTATAATAAACAAATAGTATAGTATGTTAATACAACTTAAGGTTGCTAAATACAAGTTTCTTTATATATACAGTTTTTTCTACTTGCCTGGTGTGGTTTGTCCCTTATAATGAGCACAAAAACAAGTGAAAATAAAGACAAGTTCAGTTGTCTAACTGTTTAAGTTTTAGTATACAGTACAAATACTACCAGGTACATGTACAGTAGAAAACAATTTCTGGAGCACAATAAATATTTCAAAAAGTAAATCAAGACTTATTGTTAACCCATTCTTGCCTGGGACAACCTTTATTATTTTGTTCTGGCTAATGCTAAACAATCTATTCATGAAAGAAGAGGCTGGTTGAGGCTGGTGTAGGCAGAAATAAGAAAATAAAATGCATATATATAATATTATATTTGTTAATAAGGCAATAACATGACTTTTGAAGGGCATATAGCAGGGATGGCAAGTCTTTTTTCTTTAATCTTCTTTAATGATTAAAGAAGATTTGAGTTGAAGCTAAAAATTGTCTTTAATCTTCTTTATTTATTTATTTGTCTTATTTCTTCTTTTAATATTTAACTCTGAAACATTTGGGGGAAATGGGGACATTTGGGGACATTCTAATACATTTATTACATTTGGGGACATTCTGATATTACCGTATTAATGAAGTTATAAAAGTTTGTTGAAATTTTGAAGGTTTTCTCAAAAATCGTCTTTAATTGTCTTTAATTGTCTTTAATTGAATAAAAGAATAAAGAAGATTTTTTTTCTGGAAAAACCTTCTTTAATCCATCCCTGGCATATAGTTTATTTGTGGCCCGCGTAGTAAGATAACATATTAGATCTTGTTTTTAACTTGGTTGTTTTTAATGGGCTGCAAATGTATTTGCCTGGTTGCAAAAGTTCTAAGTTTTGCTTTGACTCTTCTTTTTTCAACCACTGCTATATAATTACAAATCATAAAATGCACCCAATATCTTTCTTACCATTCTCTTCTGCAGGACTATCTATGTCCATGCTGTCTTCACCATTATCTCCTGTGAAAAATATTTTAAAGAATTAAAAATTAGACTGTGTATGAACTACAATACCAAAACATAAACTACTGTAATAAGTGTAATAAACTGTACATGTAATTACACGCATTCTAAAAATTGTTCCATATTTGATCTCTACAAAAATTTGCTGTTGTATCTGAGGTAATCTGTGAATCTTTATTATTTTATTGTAATATCAAACAATTTTTATAATCAGCAGAGGGTACGGCTAACCCTACAAGCAGCCTAGCAAGTAATTGTATAATGTTTATGCATGTATATTTTAATACATGTAATCATCATGTATACATATCAAGCCATACTCCCAAATAACTCCTGTCAGATAATTCAAAAGTGAATGTATATCTTAATAAAACCAAAAAACCAAAAAAATTAAAATATGCCTGTGGTACGTACCAGATATGTCATCGAGAACTACCTCAGGCTCTTCAGTGCACGAGTTTCCTTGTCGTTTGTTCGATCCAGAAAAATTCGTTATCCTTCCCGGCCTGTATTGCGAATGAAAAACCCGTTCTCCTGTGACCGAATCACGTTGATATATAATTTCAATTGGTTTACGCTTTTTCGCGTTTTCATTTTCCCTGATCATCGACGCGAGATCAGCTATATGTTCTGCCGAAGTCTTCTTTCTCCCTTTCTTCGCTCCTTTCCTCTCCATGCCCGCCATTTTGCCATACACGAAATGCGAACAGAGATAACAAGGAGACTGGGGAGACCAAGTAAGCCCCTTCTCTTTAGCATTATTGTAAATCGAAGAGCATGTGTAATTTATAATTATTATAAATCGTAGGAAGAGACCATGTTGCTCGATCTTGGCGCGCGAAAGAGTCGGTAGGGAGACTGGGAACGAGGGTGCGCCCGAGTTCCGGGAGCCCCAAGTTTCGGGAGCCCCAAGTTTCCCCCCAGAGACTGAGAGATGCCTGCGGAGGAGGCTATTATCTATATATTATTATTATCTATATTAGAGTATTGCTGATAGGTGTTCGCTTACTGACCACCTCATGCTAGCAAAAACGTAACATGAGGTCAAACTACATATACTGATGCGTAGTTTTGACCAAGTTGCAGTTCTGTCGCGTAGTAGTTTGTTTGTAGTGTTTGTAGTTGTAATCCGCACCCTTCTGGTGGAAAAATTACTTTACAATCATTATTTAGGAAAATAGGACCTTCGACTTTCTATAAAAACCCAGACTGATTAACGAGATTGCAAGTCATCGCAAGTTTCAGCTTCTGCCGGCTCGTTGACGGCCAACTTGCGATGATGATTTGTGCTGGCTTGCAATCGCTTGTGACTAATTTGTGCTTGTTGTGAGGATTTTACTGTTCATTTGCAATTTGTTCAAACTAACCATACAGTGGCACTTTTTTGGTACTGATGAAGTCAGAAGAACTTTTCACACGTTTTCGAACTATGAAGACGCGAAAACGCGAGGAAAATTCTTTCGCCAGAAGAGATTCACCTCAGTAGCCTTCTCCGCAGTGACCAATACATTTGTGATAACCGGCATACAGCTTCTGCATCTCTAAATGTATTACATATTATTTTTATTGCTGCCGCAGCGAGCGAGTCTGAAGCGAGCAAACAAGGCAGCAGACCTAAATAATGTAGTGGGGCTTTTTTTCCAAATAATTGTTTAGTGCATTGCATTGTGGTCTGACTTTTAATAGACCCACAATACAATGCGGGAAATAACCAACCAGATTTCCGGTATACAGTATGCGCGAGGTTTAATTTTATTCGGCTGTGGTTTGCTTAATAGATTTAAACTTTATTTGTTCGAGTGTAGTTCGCTTCGCTTGGATTGAAGAAAACGTTTGCCTGGATAAAATATCACCACAATGCGCTGAATACTTCGATGAAAAAACTTTGTCGATTAATAATTATTATACACGAGTTGTACTTCCAACGCTGTATTGATTCTTTACAATAGGATGACTATTAGGTTTAATTTAAACACTATTAAGGGGACTATACATAGGCTGTTTGTGGTTTGCGCAGGATGAAAGATCGAGCAAAATGAGAAAGCCGACTGCAACAACACAATGCGCCGTATATATACATGTGTTTTCCTTTCCTTTCCTTTCCTTTCCTTTGCCCCGTTGATGACTTGGACTCTAGTTCGAATGGTGGTACAGTCTGGACAGTGTCCGTATGCGATCATCGCCACTTTAGAACACACATACACATAGTCTTCACTAAGTTTTCAAGTAATAAAGCAGAAATAGACGCTAATTTACAGTTGATTTCACATTACTTTACCGTCGTGTGTTGCCAAGTTCGTTGCATGGGAAGTTCAGATATTCGTTCGGACGTTCGGAATTACGTTGCTAAGGTTGAAAAATTATCCAATATGAGTTTTGATCCAAAGCTCGCAATTTGATTGGATAATTTTCAACCTTGGCAACGTAATTCCGAACTTCCGAGCAAATATCTGAACTTCCGAACGAACTTCGCAACTGACACGGTGGTAAAGTAATGTGAAATCAACTGTAATGAGTTCACCGCAAGTCGGTAAAGACATTTGTCTGTTTCAAGGACTGTTTCAAGTGTGAAATTTCCTAGTACTGTTTGTAATTTGAACTTAATGCTCGTAGCCGCTTGGCAAAAAGACACTTTGTCACTTATTATATGACGAGTCAGTTATATTTCAAACGTTCAATTGATTCTTTAGAGTCACTTAGTTTCAGTCAGTATGTTTATAGTATGCATTTTATATGTAGATCATATAAGTAAATTAGGGTGCAGACGCTTGGCATGCTGGGGGATCGGTTCAAAGATTGAGTGCGTGGCTGGGGGAAAAAAGGCAGCATTCACTATCTTTCGGAAACCTAGTCACATATAGCATTTTGTCTTGTTTGAATTACCGCTTTTGACGCCTACATTAGCAGGCATAAACCGAACCATTAAATTTATTAGTTTCATACAGTAACCGCTCAAAAAGAATTAAAAGGCTTGTGTCCGCTTTCATGCACTATACGCATCTTATTTTTTAAAACAAAACAATAATGTGCTTCACCTAGAAGAATTTGCATGTGTATCTTGTAAATATAAACTAACCTGTAATTGTATAACACACTAATTGATTGATACTAACTTTACACCCAACTGAAGGCCATCTGGCGGAATACATTTCATGTAAAAGATGTTTATACCTTCACTAAATAAAGACTATTATTATTATTATTATATATAGAACGAACTTATCCAAAATTTCTTGTCTCGTATACCAATCAGTCCAATCTTACCTACATTGTTTGTTCCACCGCTTAGAAACAAGTCCTAAGATGACAGCTACCAAACACAAAAAAGAGAAGTAGAAACTCATCAACAAAAAATGGCAAGTATAATATGATTAATATCAAATAGATGAAAAGAAAGATATCATATATACCACATTCTCAAAATCATTAATAGGTAGTATGACTTAATCAGTTTTATCAATCGATTATAATTATAACGATTGATCTTGTATGCAGTCCAATTATTTGGGCACTTTGATTAAAAATCTTTTTTGACATTTCATTGCAATTAAATCACTTGTAATCCATGGTGTGCGGTTTTCAGTTCCTTGAATCGACAATTTGAAGAAAATGATTGTTCCATATCAACCAAGATTTGTTGGGATCATTATAACTGTCAAGCCTCAAACTTGATAGAGATGCTAAGTCGTGTAGAAAATTTTCTTCATTAAAATATTTAAAGTCACGAAACTCTAAGATTTCAGGTTGTTCTTTAGTACTCATTGCCTAACGCCTCAACGTTCTTTTATAAAAGCACACATAAGATAAATATTACAAACAATTTTATGGCAGAACATTTTTTTTACCTTAAAAGAGTTCTGTCTTAGAGCAATTCGGTCTATATAGTCCATGTTTGACGATTTGTTTAATTTTGAACAACATAGTTGCCATTTTGAAAAAAGTTTCGCCATTACACACCATCTGTTAAAATGTTGATTACCTCGCGCAAGGTGACTATCGCGCGATAGACGGATGAGCTTGACCAATCTGAGAACACAGGAACTTAGGACTTTAAATATTTCTTTTAAAGCGCGGGGCTTAGGAACGGGGGAGAGAATGTAGATGAAAGAAGACCTTTCTAGTTTAATTTTTAGCGGAAAGTAGCTTTATCGGCAAAATTTGCTATTCACAATCATCCGTACACAAATAGCTTGCCATTTTTGTAAATCATCGACGCTTCCCGAATACCGGAATACTTTCTTTCTTTTCTCCTTATATGCAAGATATGAACAAGAGCTCTTACAAAACTATAATTGTTATAGTAAATATATTTCGTGCTAGGTGAGCACAGGCAACCCGGGCAAGAAATATGGCTGTGACAATGTGTTTACATATGAGTTTATATAACTGAGATTTTCATCGACAAATAAAACATAAAATAACTGAACTAATGCGATAAAACCATACCTGGTGTTGTTTTCTACTCCTTTACTGTGTATTTATTTCACTTACACGATTCAGACTTAAACCCCGCTGGACTTGTTTAAAATAAATGAAAGGCTGGAGGCAGATTGGCGTTCCAGCCATCGACACGCTGCAATAATCGATCAAATTTCGTAGAAAAACAGATTGCGCTCCGGTTTTGCCACACAGACCACGTCAAATGATAGTCACACGTTCTTTTCCCGCAATCCAATCGAAATTTATACTTGGCAGTTGTTTAAGAACAAGACGCCTGCTCAGGCGTTCACTCGGGCTACTGATTTCTGAAAGCTTGGCGTAGCCTGTGTGTACTCTAGCAAGACTATATGGCAATGGCAATGCATAATTGCATAGATTTTGACAAATAGAATATATGGTCTTATATGAACTGCAGCAGTGCAGGAAGCTCCGAAGGTTTGCTAATGTACATGTATTAAAACAACAAGACCGTTTTTCTGAAAATTAAACAACGGATCTAATATATTTAGTAGACAAAACCTATAGTGTCGGATTCGGCAGATTCAAGCGATCATTTTGATATAGAATTTATTTAAATTCGGACAAACAGAAAATAATTAGACATATTTTGAAACACACGTTTCCAAATGTAATACGACACGCGACACCTTGCGATATCTAGACATGCACTGAACAGTTGAACTTACCGGATATATATCTTACCGGTATTTGCTCTATTCGGTGCTTAATATTACTTGCATTTTGTAGTTGTTGGACTATAAAGCAGCAAGGGCCAACCTGTTTTGGAATAGCTCGTCATCTTTTACGTACTAAGTCTATCGCGGTCGCCAATAAGCCTTTGTAAGCATGTTTATATGAAGACAATTGCCAGCCGCATTACTGATCAACTATAACTCGGTCACTTGCAAAAGGTAAAGCTATTCAAACAAGGAGAAAGCTGTTACTAGGTAAACAGTACGTATATGTTATATTACAATGTTAAGAGTTAAAAATATAAAAAAGTTAAAACTAAGAAAACGAATGTAGTTAATAGCAACAATGCGGCCTTTCATGCAACAAACGTGCGGATTTACATTTTATACAAATTGACTTCCATGTTCTGCAGTCATCAATGTCATAAACAGTTCTTAAAGCATCTTTATAGTAACTGTTCAAATTACTTTTAAAACCGGAAAGTGTAAGATCTAGCCTCCTCCGCAGGCAACTCTGTGTGGCTTCCCAGAACTGTGACTTCTACTGTACGGGCAGTGATGTTTTGATCAAGATCTTGACTTTATTTCAACTGTACGGGCAATATTTTGGTCGAGATATTCAATTTGGGTGAGCACGAAAGGGTCCGGAAGGAAATGGGAGCGGGAAAGTAGGGCCAAAATATTGCCCGTACAGTTGAAATAAAGTCAAGTTCTTGATCAAAACATTACTGCCCATACAGTAGAAGTCACAGTTCTGGGAAGCCACACAGAGTTGCCTGCGGAGAAGGCTACTGTTGAGCCGGACACCGCGAGTCTAAACTATACCCCTGAATCGTCTGTATGTTTGTGCCATTTTGAAAACTTATACCGTTAGATGGAGCGTTAATTCTGTACAACAAATGTGAATTAGAAAAAAATCGTAGAATAGGAACGGAGAAAAATCTATTTGAACTGAGATGAGCGCCAAATATCAAATGGCAATTATCGGGTCAAACGCAATCATATTTAAAGTATCCCTGAATCGTCTGTAGGTTTGTGCCATTCACGAAACTTGTACAGTTAGATAGAGCGTTAAATACTCTACAACATATGTGAATTGGAAAAAATCGTATAGAATAGAACACTGAAAATTCATAGTGTTTTTAGTCAAAAACTTTGTCGGAAATATAGAATTTAACGGCTAACAGCCGTATTGGGATATATCTTCATTGCAGTTGAGCCACCGGATACGGCGTGTTTAAAAACCCCTGAATCGTCTATACCTGGCAAGAAATATGAAGCAGGTTTTTCAAAATCACTTGTACTACGCCAGTACTACGCAGTAGTAGCATGATTGCACTGTAGGTGCTTACTTTAATCTTTATATGCCATAGTGTGTATAACTTATCCAGAGAAAGGATTTAGATTGCAACTGATAACATTGGTAAAGTACCTTAGTAACTGTACACACATTGCAGTAGTAACTGTACACACATTGCAGTAGTAGTAGAGACAATTCAATTGTGATAAATATCGCAAACATACAGCGTAGTAGAGTAGTAACGTAGTAGAAATATTTCAATTGTGATAAATATCGCAAACAGACAGCGTAGTAGAGTAGTAGCGTAGTAGAGACAATTCAATTGTGATAAATATCGCAAACATACAGCGTAGTAGAGTAGTAGCGTAGTAGAAATATTTCAATTGTGATAAATATCGCAAACATACAGCGTAGTAGAGTAGTAGCGTAGTAGAGACAATTCAATTGTGATAAATATCGCAAACATACAGCGTAGTAGAGTAGTAGCGTAGTAGAGACATTTCAATTGTGATAAATATCGCAAACATACAGCGTAGTAGAGTAGTAGCGTAGTAGAGACATTTCAATTGTGATATATATCTCAGACATACAGCGTAGTAGAGTAGTAGCGTAGTAGAGACATTTAAATTGTGATATATATCTCAGACATACAGCGTAGTAGAGTAGTAGCGTAGTAGAGACATTTCAATTGTGATAAATATCGGAGACATACAGCGTAGTAGAGTAGTAGCGTAGTAGATATATTTCAATTGTGATAAATATCGCAAACATACAGCGTAGTAGAGTAGTAGCGTAGTAGAAATATTTCAATTGTGATAAATATCGCAAACATACAACGCAGTAGCGTAGTAGAAATATATTTGTGATAAATATTGGAGAC
Source organism: Paragorgia papillata (assembly GCA_035771165.1). Taxonomy (NCBI): domain Eukaryota; kingdom Metazoa; phylum Cnidaria; class Anthozoa; order Scleralcyonacea; family Coralliidae; genus Paragorgia; species Paragorgia papillata. The sequence goes on along the minus strand of JAWNZC010000086.1, from coordinate 1,300,751 downwards.
ATACAGCGTAGTAGAGTAGTAGCGTAGTAGAAATATTTGAATTGTGGTATATATATCGTAGACATAGCGTAATAGGGACTTTTAAATTGATAAATATCGTAAATATACATTCGGTGTTTATATTTTGTCATGATGAGGTGACATTTACATTTGTAGAGAGAAGATCAATTATTTGCCGATAGAAAACGCTTAAATTCAAGGGCTTACGGGTAAAAACGGATTGCAGACGGTTGCGAAAATCACAGCGAAAATGTATAAATGAAAAAGGTTCTACTTTGTTTGCCAGTGTGCATGCAGCAAACACGTGGCACCTACGGCTACGTGGCGTCATTTTGTCAGTTTCCGCGTCGCGCAAAGGCGAAAAAAACGGATTAAATAAAAATATAGCAATTGTTATTTCCAATCAATTTTACTGTGTGGCTTCACTGGCGTGATCAAGCTCAAATATCTACTCGGTGCGCTTCTGTAACGCGAAAGAGGAAATGTGATTGAAAACGCCATGAAACACGGCAGGGAAGGGAGGGGCCAACCGACTCGCTGTATCACCAATTAAACTTCACCGTCTTCACGCGTCGTATAAACCCCCAGATGTCCCTGTGGACGTCAAAAGTGTTCACGGAAGTAACCATCAATCATTCAGTCCAACTCCTTACCAAATACTATAGATATCCGAAAGGTTTTTCATCGATCAAAAATACGGATATAACTATTTTCTATGGAATCTACATCACCAAATATAGCAAGGCTATAATGTGAATGTTGAACGTTCTGAGTAAAGTCTATTTTAACGCACAGCCGTGGGCAGGATTATTTCATTAATGCGATTATGACCGCTTGTGACAAAAAGCTTCTATGCTCTGATGCGCATGCGGTGTACTCTTTGAACAACAAAGGGGTGAGCGTCAAATTGTGTAGAACAGGGCGTTGTGGCCTTTCTTCCTCTAAGTGCAGAAAGAAAACAGTGACAAGATGACTTCTCCTTTAAAATCCCTGAGTGTAAGAGAAGACGGCGATGGGTTGATTTGCATCCACAAGAAATTGAAACCTGGTCTATACCAGAGCGTGGCAGATTTCTGGTTTGAAATTGAAACTTTCGTCAAGTTTGAAGGGAACCTGAACACAAGTAGCGGATACATATTGGACGTGCACAAGGTTCAAGGAGACAGGAATGTATCGAAGTAAGTTTTCGTATATTGATGTTTACTTAAAGCATGTATGTCTTATATACTTTTATGTTTATAGCATTATGAAAACTATCGACGTAAATAATCAATTCGAAATAATTCATTTGCCGATGTGTTTATAACGCACAGCATAGCATCTTGTTTTTTTAATTTGCAGTGCACTTGTCCCAAACAAAAAACAAACTGCCGGCAATTTACTGCTAAAAAGGTGGAGTAGTTGTGGAAAAAAGGCGGCGGAGTCCCGAGTGCAAAGTGCGTATTGCGCTACCCAATCGCAACAATATCATAACAGCTTTTAGTGTACGAGCGAATAATTTTTTATCTGGTTTGTTTTAATTTTGATCGAACGCCAAGAAGTTATCTGATAGTTATCGGCAATGTTTTTGCATGTCAGGAATTTCGCACTTCAACTCGCCTTCAGATGACCAATATACCGAGTCGACAAGATCATTCTTTCTATTAAATACTGGGTTTTCGGTAATATGAGTTCGGGCCTTTTTTTAAATGGCGGTATCGGTATTCACTTTTAAATGTCGCTTCGGTATTATATTCCATAATTTTCCGACACGCGGTATTCCATTTTTTTCCCATTTCCTCGCAATGAAGTAAAAACACAGTAATTACACTGTCGACAGCAATCCGTGTCCCCACGCATGCACGACGTGTGACAAACGTAATTTGTCTATTCTAGGGATTTTAGGTGAAGGAAAATTTCGAGTGTAGAATATATACATTTTAAGACTAAATCGGGACCATTTGCGAAAATGCGACTCTACAGGCCTTCCGACATGAATTGAACCCACGACCCTGCAATTTCTAGTGCAGTGCTCTGACCATGCACTGGGCATGGTGGAAAATGCGAAGTTCCGAGTGCGGAGCGCGGAGTGTCGCGCGGAAGAAAATAGAAACGCCAACTACTAAAACGTTTCATTATAATAAGATAACAATAACAAAATTCAAAGGACTGATAGTTTGATTTTCAAATTTTACACTACCAACGCTTTACTGACAAACGCGGAGTGTGATAAATAGCCTCTGGCAGTTTATGAAATATATAATCTCGTCGGCACGCGCTGAGTTTTCTTTTCTGTTTTTTTTGATGGACATGGTATGTTATCAAACGTTAAACCGGCTTAGTTTAGATTATATATTGCAACTGCCAGAGGCTATTTTAATATCGCACTCCGCGTTCTCCCGTCGGAATTATTTTCAGTCGGCACGCGCTACGTTTTCCATGACTATTTTTCATGGTACGTTGTCAAACGTTTAGCAACCAAGGTTAACAACCAGAAACGACTATACCGCGTCTATACGCATGATATTGGCTTGGTTTAGACACGGTTTTCACTTAAAACAAAGACTTAACCGAAATGGCTTTGTTGTTTGCAATATAGGACACGTAATAACAGTGTAAAATTTGAAAATCAAACGATCAGTCCTTTGAATTTTGTTATTGTTATCTTATTATAATGAAAAGTTTTAGTATTTGGCGTTTCTATTTTCTTCCGTGACACAATCCTCGCTCCGCATTCGGAACTCTGCATTTTTCACCATGGCTGACCACTGAGCCCGGAGGCCGTTGCCCAGAGCTTGATCACGAGTTCTGTATATATTATGGTGGTATATATTCTACACTAGAAATTTTCCTTCACCTATTAAAACCCCCTAGAACATGCTGTTTAATCGAGTGAAATTCCAAATATTACTTAATTTGTCTATGATCATCTTATGATCATCTGGCAAACCTTATATCAGTGATATGTAATTGATACACTAACACCCTGTTACATAAAATATATTTACACATTGTTATTTCACAATTTGAACAGAAAGTGCTTCTTAACATGCCGGGACATGGATTCCGCAAAAAAATTCAAAAGTGCGCTGAACAATGCATTAGCTGACTGTGGAGGTGTTTTTTGGGAGGATGTGAAAGATTCGCAACTTCAAGCACTCCTCAGGGACATGTCTAGAAAATTTTTTATTGATGAAGGCAAAATCCAAATGGCAGTTACAGTTGTCGGACGACAAACTATTGAAATACCAAGGGGACACTCACAATCCGGAGGACGACGTCTATGTATTTAATGAATCAGTGCAGGTGTGTTATAAGTTAACTGAAATGAGTTGAGAAAGTGTATAATTATGATGCATGTGGATGACTTGCTCTAGTAGATATGTGCATGCTGAAGTTGTTGTACTTTCAAAATACAAACGGAAACATTCCATCGGCGAGCACATTTTGTTCACTCAACTGGAATTTGGAGTAACTGGTGGCCATTTGCAGTGCTGTGAGTAACTTCGTTACAAGTAACTAGTTACATTTTAAAGTAACTGTAACTATAGTTACAAAAATTATGTAACTTTTACAGCAGTGGCCATTTGTAATTTTTGAAACTTCAATTGGGATTCTGGTGTCATCAGCATTCAATTATTTAAAAAATAATTGTACGCTGATGACATCAGCATCCCAAAGCTTTAATAATCACAAATGGCAACCAGTTAGTCCAAATCCTAATTAAGTGAACGAAATGTGGTTGATGAAATGTCTAGTTCGTTTTTGAATGTATAATAAAACAATTATCGAATTCAGCGTACACATGATATGCCAATAATTATGCAGACCTTAGTCGCTATGTTATCCAGTTAAGCCATTCTATTCCCATACAATCCGCTCCGGAAGACAGTGGTAAGCAGTTAAATTATTTATTTGCCAATGCCGAAGACAGGGGCAAATAATCGAATTGTGAGACACTGACAAACCACTATATTTTGTGAAAACTTTGACATTGTCTACCAGGTATAAATTATATTCATTCATTTCTTGCCAACTTGCCAACAAGTGATTCACATAGGCAGAAGTTGCTAGTAAACGCGCACGAGCAGAATGTTATTTGCAACAAATTCAAGTTGCCCACTAATACGCACATGCATGACGTATCAGTCTCTCAGGCAATTAAAAGTAAGAGAAAAATAAATCGAATACAGTAATGAGTGCCAGGACTTTATTTACATTCTCATAACTTATAATACGTTGTACTATATATATATTTTAGATAAACGGGAAAGGGGAATTGATAAGAGATGAACAGATCGCGCATTGCCACCATTAGTAATATCCATCTCTTAAAAATTCTACATCCTCCACTGAATTGGAACTATTTAACTAGCTGCCATATAACCAAGCTTTATAGTAAATATTGATATATTTTTTAACTATATATTGTAATATTTATTTTGTAGATGCCTGTCCAGCTCCAATGGCTATAGGTGCACCAGGATCTGGGAAATCGACCACCATCGACATAATCTCGAAGATGCTTGGGTCAAAAGTTGAATCCCAAGCAACTGGAGAAGTTATCCAGTCCCTTCTTAGGAAGACTACTGTCCCTTTATGCTGGGATGATCCAACATATCCGTCCAACGTGAAAGCAGTACTTGCTGGCTCCTTTGATTCAAAAGGGAAAAGAACCAAAGGGAGAGGGAAAGAAGTGCCAATGACCAATGTAGTATTGGCAGTTAATTTTGAACTGGATGAGGACTTAAGGTAAATACTACCATTTACAGGTGTGAGCGTAAAACGTGTCGATGCTAACATTAAGGTTGTAGCAGCTTCTTTAATGAACAGCATTGTTTACAAGCCTGTTGTGAACACATCCTGTTGACAAGCTGAGATTTTTACGTGTGTACTGGTGAATATAATTTTTTAAACGAAAAGAATGTAAATTACGTCGTTAACTGTTACTGTACTCTAATTAATCTAGATTTACAGTAACTTATTTTTTGGTAATACATTTTTTTTGTTTTAAAACAGATCCTTTGAAAGAATTGTACCTATTGTGTACAATGAGCCCGAATCCCCTGAAGATTCTGCTCAATACAGAGAATTGAAGGAAAAGCTGTCCAGTGTTTCAAGTACAGCATGCATCCCTTGGGTGATTAGATTGGGGGCAAAATTTGTCCAAAATAAAACCATGGTGGACGAACAAATTGATTTTTTTTAAAAAAGATGTCCTCATCTTCCACCACGGATTCACAAACTTTATGGCCTTTATAAGGCTATAGTACACGAGGTAATGTATCAACAATTTTATTACTGTTATAAACTTATCCTGTATAATGTATTAAACAATTGCAGCTAGCAAATGAGTGAGAATTAAGATTATAGATTATAGCATAACATGGCATAATGTAATGTAATGTAATTATGTATAAAGGATAAAATAAAAACCACCAAAATTCGTCATCTTGTGACTTGATATACATTACAAGTTAAAACAAGACTACGAGGTTTCCAATACTTTCAAGATTTCTTTTTATTGTACAGTATTACTGTTATATGTGATGTTTGTGGTACTGTCCTCTTCCTGTAAATCAACATAATGGAAAGTAAATGCCATTCTTATTTGTATGTCTTTCAGATTATTGGAGAATATATGGCTGAAATTGAAGAAGACAACGCAAAATCCATATCATACGAAGAGTATGAAAAATACTTGGATGAAACATTTCTGCCATATGTGCGTAAGATTGTCCTTCAACGTTCAAATGCTGTCAAGGAACAAGCAGCAGGATTTAATGACTTCATAGAATGCCTTGGTAAAAGTTTACAAGATGCACCAGTGCCAGATGAGGTACTTCTTTTCCTAAAAAACCGTCACGGCAAATCAACTTTTCCATGGCAGCTATAACTTTGTTATAATTATTTATTTTTGTAGGAGTTGCAAAAATACATGAAGAATAATGTTTCTACAAGGTTGGATGAGCATGCAATACAAATTATCCTTCCAAATGTAATTACGCTAATGCAAGAGAGGGTTGGCCGACAAGCCTCCTTTAACTTAACCAAGTTAAGGAAGGCAATAGGTGAGCAAGAGGGCACATCAGTTGATCATTCAGGTGTCTTTGATGGAGTACAGCGGAAGTGTGTCAAGATTCCAAGAAGATTAGTGAGCAAAGATGTCATTACCCTCATTGACAAAGGTATAAACCTATAAAGAGCTCCATTTATTATCGTATCAAGTACTTTTGAGCAATATACTGTAGCTAGTGCACAATATTGAAATATACAGATAACAATTAACAAATTAATATATGATTCCTTATAGTAGCCTGTTTATAAATTTGTGGCAAAGCTTAACTGTTGTGTAGGAAAGGGAGCTTGGGGAAAGTGTATTTTAAAATATTTGTCCAAAATATATGAAACCAAATGGTGTTTTCTCAGGTATCTGAAAGCCCAGTCAGATGGGTTTCTGTAATACTGATTTGGGTGACCTGAGAATGCCTGGGAATAACCCATTTTTTATCCTAATGACAAGGTAAGAATCATTGTTGTAGTTCATTTCTCCTGTGCTTAAAGGGTTTTTCCCGGGGTCTCAGCTGGATTTCCTCCCTCCATGAAATTAACACTTATTACTGTCTTATTGCTCTATACTTTGTGACTAGTTATGTGTTAGCAAATTAAGCAAAGGGTGTTGAAAAAGAACAACTTGTTACCTATATCAATGATCTATGTGTTCGTAAACGTACCTGTTTTAATAATATTGTGTATAGCTTTTGGTGAAGAAAGAGTACTGGAAGACAATGATACGGACCCCAATGACGTGGATGAAAGCCATCAGGAAACTGTTCAGTTACTCAGAAATCAATTGGCTACAGAGATAGAGCACAATAAAGTGCTTATAAAGGAGAAGAAAACATTGGAAGAAGCTCTAAATTCAGAAGTGAGAAAACGGGCTGATTCCGAAGAGAGAATTGCATTCTTAGAGCAAGAACTTGCAAAGAACGAGCGAAAGTGGAAGGCAACAGAGACAGAACTACACACCACTATATCGAAGTTACAACAGCAGTTCCAAAGACAAAGTAGTGAGCAAGCAGCAATCGAAAGTTCACCAGCAATTGCATTCTCACAAATGGTGTCTATGAATGCAGCAGCCCTAGGTGAGTGATTATTTTTTAAATGTGTAGTTCTATTAGTACTGCTGGTGAAAATGTGTGTGGTTGAGTGGTCTCGAGCATACCCTGTCTGTCATAGCAAAGTGAAAGGATCGGTGAACAACCAAGATTCAAGTAACAAAATTAAAATACTGATGTTTCCAGCAGAGCCCTTCATCAGCTATTCTGCTCGAAATATCACAAAAACTTTAAAGGTTCCGACCGGAGTTGACTTGAAAAACTTCCCAGTCCACGGACAACTCCCTTTGGCTATCTCAAGGATATTAAAGCGGTTCAGCTCGTCCATTCAGAACACGGGAAATTCAATAGTCACCTCGGAAATGTTACTAAAACTGTGTGGAAACACGGAAAATGTTTTTTATTTTTTAAATAGTACATGCAGCGCAACCCTTCTAGAAGTGCCTTCTCAATGACAGAAAGTGTCCCTTTTCTAAAAAAAATCGGGTCAATATAAAGGGGCCATTTAAAAAGTACCCCTGGCTTCCAAATCGACTTGCTATAATCATACTTAACTGTGCAAATGGCACTGTTTATAATTTGATCTATTTTGCCATATTTGATAGAGTGTAACCAGTCGACAAGTTCAAGAGAAGAAGACAACTTAAACGGTGCTGTAATATTATAACTTGTGTTGGGAGGGACATTGCCTGCAATATATTACAAAACGTTCTCACATCATTAATATTTCATGAAGCAAAAACAAAAGAAATTAATGTTTATAATCAGTGCTTTGAAATTGAATAATACCGGGATTTCAAAGTCTTCGTGCATTAAAGGCCTTCGGCAGGCACACGGACTTTGAAATCCCGGTAAAGTCCTCCGTCTCGTATTTGAAGAATTAAATAAGTTTACATGAGGCCGACCTGAACTCGGACCGGCGTGAATTTTGCATTTCGGTTTGTGTTTACATGAGGCCGGCCTTGAAACTATATAGGCTTGGTTTCGCTGTTACTCCAAGATTTGTGTCAATTAACTTACAGCTCGTGACTGCCGGAGAATCATTATTTTATGTGGATTTGACACCAATATAATTTGAAACAACGTAGTGAGTTTGAGAGGTGAAAGTGCTTCAGTTCGGTCTAGTGGGCGACCTGAGATTAGGCCGGCGTGAACCGTGAATCTCAGGCTGGACTTGCATGAAAACGATCTATAGTAAACACTACAAGCGGCCCGAAATCAGTCCGGCCTGAGTTCGGGCCGGCCTCATGTAAACACCCCCTAAAGCCCTAATCAAACGAGAACGCAAGTCATCGCAAGTTGGCAGTCACGCTATCTCAGCCAGCCACTCTGAATAGTTTCCCGAAAATATTATGTACCGTGACAAAGTTAAAACTTGTTTGGAACACTCATGAAACCTTTATTTTGTTAATTTGGGTGTTCGAACGACCGCCACAGAAATAAACTAACTTTTGGTTTCTTTGCAGATAGTGGGATTTCATTCGAAGATGAGCAAACACAAAATACGCAACAACCATCGTATTCTGTAAAAAGAAAAAAAGGAAAGGAAACAAAAAGAACAAAAAGTAATATATTTTATAATTTTACTTTATAGACTTTGTTAGTAAGGTTTGTGTTGCGAGACGTTTCCAAAGTGAGGACGATCATAATTTATTTAGCCATGCGAAAGGAGACTAGGTGGAATTTATCCAACATTTTTTTTCATTATTTGTCATTAAAAATCATTCCACGTACATCACCTTCGCACATGTAATTTACATGCATTTCTCAAATTCATGAATAATTCATTAGCTAATTAACCAATAATAAAGGCCCATTTGATCACGAGATGGCATTTGGATATCCCACTGAAACACCCTCAACTACAAAGTAATTCAATAGATTTTTTCTGCATGCGTAATTAAGATATTTGATGAAAGTCACTAGTGATCTTCCTCAAATATCTTAATTACGCATGCAAAGTCATCCCAACAAAAATTCACACTCAAAATTGCTGTTATTTATTGATTCACTTCTTGTCGTCTACAACAAATGTAACATTACATCCACTAAATACACACTTCTCAAGATTAATACCACGGACCAGTACATACACTTTTCTCGCGAGAACTTTCTCCAGTTCGGACTCATTTGAGAAGTCATTATGAACAACTCGAGCTCGTGTCCCACCGGGGTATCCAAACACTCGAAAACAATTAACAAAAACGCTCGCGCTACGCGCTCGTGTTTTCATACATTGTTTTCTCGTGTTTGGATACCCCGGTGAAACACTCGCTCTCGTTGTTCATATATTACATCCAAGAATATTTAAAAAAGCGGCATTATGAAAGAGGTCTATAACAGTACGACGTCTCTGACTGTAATGAAGTGCACATGTATTGCTTTTTGGAATCATGTTGTCATTGTGAAATCTGCTATACTGTACCATCAATATTATTATTGTTTCCATTCTTATTAAGCAAAGAAAAGAATGTCAGAAATTGAGAAACTGAAAGACAAACTTCACCAAGGTGTTGTGGAAGGTATGTTTTAATACCCTATATATAAAACCAAAGGAGGAATGAAAATCTTTCTTGAATGATATGTAATTGTTTATAAGTAAATACTGATTTATGCTGACTAATGTATTTATTACTTTTAATTTGTTTGTCTTTAAGGAAGTAGAAATTGCACCAACAAATAGCGAATCATGTCAAGACTACCATTTCTTCATTGCCTGACAGTCATTTATTCATCGTTGCCAATGTTAGCAATGTTAATGATACAGACTGTAAATATCACATAGTTTAACCTTATGACATATTCTTCGAGGATGTATCTAGAAACTCTGCAAACTTGAAAGTGGTTCTCCAATGAAAATTTACCTGTCATGTTTTTGCATAATCTTCAAAATATTGCGGTAATTTATAATCGTGCAAAGTTTCACTTCGAAATTCGTCGAAATAAAGGTTACACTTTACAACGCCGCCATTAAAGTAGCATATAGTTTGAGAAGAATGACTGAATGAGTCAAGAAGAGCTTCTGACTTCATAGACTCAAAAAGAATAAAAGAGTCATTGTTCTTTTTGAGTCTATGATGTCAGAAGCTCTCCGACTCATTCTTCACAAAGCTGCTACTTTAATGGCGGCGTTGTAAAGAATAAACTTTATTTCAACGAATTTCGAAGTGAAACTTTACAGAATTATAAGTTACGATATTATTAAAGTACTATTTACAATATGAGTGGCCGTGTTGTATCGGATATACAAGGTCGAGCCGAATGCAAGAGCTTGTATGTCCGATACAACACGAACACAAATATTGTAAAGTACTTACGATACTCATGCATGTAAACTTTCACATTAGTCGCAAATCGATAAAATAACGATTTTAACAGAAAATCAAATGAAAAGTTTCGGCAAATCAGGAGGATTTTGTATCGCATTTACAAAGTAAGTTTTTCATCGGAGCTAGAACCATGCACTTTAAAGTATATTATAAAAAGGAGCAGTTATTTATGTTGGAACGGCTTTAATTACTGCACAGAAATATTTTGTATTATTATTTTGTATTATCAATTACCATAGTGATTGGCTTGTTGGATATTTCTTGAAAGAACTCTTCAAAACTTAGCAGGGTCAGAGTGAAGGAAACAAAGTAAAAATATGAGTACTAAAAATAAGTCGTCCGTCAAAAGTTCTCTGTCTCTCTAAAAGAACAGTATATTATAAGGCCAACATTGCCATTCACCATGGTAAATGTCACGACAACAAATTGTTTTATTTGAATATTCAGTACTGTGCAGAAGTGCTGTGTCACAAATTATTTTATAACCATGCAACAGTTTATAAAGTACAGTAAATCATTATCATGACAATATGTCTATCAACTTATCATCAAGCATGCTTGAACCAATTCTTTGCAGGTTTTGGTACAATAGGCTGTTTCCCCACCTTGTAGCATAACTGGGTGTATGCATTTCTTCTCTTTACCATTCGGTGAAAGAAAAGCATGTGGTGTATGTACGGCATGGCCACCATGATTCTCTTTAGCCTGCTGGCCCAAACATTAACCTGTTCGGCTGCCATCGTGTTGAACGATTTTGATAAGATATTATCAGGGTTATAATGGACTTTGCAAGAAGGATCTTTGTGGTTTTGCAAATGCAGTCTATCAATCACCTTTTCAACACTCTGCCACATCTTGTTAAAAGGATGGGGTAGAGGTAAATCTTTGCGTGCAGCACGAAGTGAGTTTTAAATGACACATATTGTCATATGCCAACACGGTTTCCTTCATAGCTTGACAAACCTCTTCATCGCTCATACCATTATTCTTTAATTCAAAAAACTTGTTGTAAAGCCACACAATAGTAATAATAAATGCTTGTGTTGGCGACTCTGACCTACAGTAGAACAACAATATAACTTATATAAGCCATGTTGCCACATGTCTATTTACTGTTTATATATTCTGAAATGATCTACACTGGGTATTTGTGAATAAGATTTTCCAACAACGAATAACATTAAATTAATTTAACACTTTAAAATTGGAAAAAAACATACTGTATACATGAATATTAGCCATTGAGTCAGACACGAGAGTAAAATCATAACTTTATTTAATAAATGTTATGATTTTACTCTCGTGTCCGACTCAATGGCTTTTATAAAGATATTTTGCTGCGCTTTAATATTCATATTCAGTTTTATATATATATACGGTATATATATATATTAGAACTAAGCATTCATAAAAATAACCCAAAATAATGGGCCAGGGGGTAATATGATATAGACCCTAAAAATTATTTTGAATCACAAATATAATAATGGGGCTCAAAAGGGCCTATTAAAGCTATTTATTTATAATAATGTCTATATTGTTTCCTTACTTGTATAGAGGCTGCCAATACTCAATGTGACCACCAGCTGTAGCTATAATAAAGATCCCCTCTTGACCACTTTTGTAGTCGTCTTTTTCCAATGGTGTCTTTATTGCATGTCACCACCTCAGCCTCTTCACAATCTTTCATGAGATCTTGATTTTTTGCCATGAATGATCTAGTACCTAAAAAAGTTAATAGTTAAATCAGATGTTCTCTTGGATGGATGCTACAGTACATTGCAATGATAGCATGCAACATTATTACCGAAAGTATCACTGCATACTCAACTACACGGATAAACTTCGTTGTGGTGATATTGATTATACACAAAGCTTCATGCTAGTGTAGTACACGCAATATGCGTGTAATATACGCAGTTTAGCCCACGAAGGTGTTACAAAACTTTTGAGCGCTACTGTAATAAAAAATCTATAATTTCTTTAACAAAGGTGCATAACTACATACTGCACCTCGTACATGGTTTGTAGCTGCGGTTACAGTAATTAGTTGACCTGTTTGATTTTTTATGAGTGGTTCATGCATGTTTGTCAATCAAGCTAGTTCAGTAACTAAAATGCTATGCAACTTTCAAAACATTTTGGCAAATACTTTCAAACCCAAATCAAAATGCGAAACTCTCGGCTAGTATTACCTTGATATACTGCTGCATTGTCTTCATTGGCATCAGCGGTTGCAGACCCTAGCTCCTTGAGTATATCACTGGGGTCTATTAATTTAAATTCAAGATTCATATTAACCTTTTAACCAAGGATGAAACTTCCCTCACTAAATATTAGAGTTACATATACATTCCCAAGTTACCTTTGTTTTTCTCATTACAGTACTCTAGGAATGGTCTAAGTTTTGTTGGCAATCCTTTTTGTTGCACCAGGGGGGAATGTCTATCACAAAATGCTGATTTGTTTTCAGGATTTCTTGGACAAACATCCGGATAATTTATTTCTCCTTCATACCCAAGAATAGTTACTGGTTACAGGATACATACAATGTGCATAGCACAACTTCCAATTTCCATCTAGTACGTATAAACTTTCCACAGCCTTAAATAAAATACCAGTAATTACAAGGTTACCAATACACAAACCTAATTTTGGCCAAACCTAAGCTTTTCCGCCAAGCTGCATATCATGAAGCATAAAAAAATTTACTGTACTCGAGTGTTGGTTTCCCTTGATTACAGTTGTATACATCGGAGTCTTAGCTAGGATTTTATATTGGAGTGTTTTTTTTTTTAATAAAGGGAGTGAAAATATGGAGATTGTCAGATGAATTATCTTGCTTTCATATTACTATGTTGTTGATAGGATTGCAATTATCCAATGAAAATGAACATTGTCTCTGATAACACAATTTCGTTAGATAATTGCAACCCTATCAACAACATAGTTGTTTCCTATTACAGTATATTTGTGACTGTGAATATGCTACAATCTTCAAAAAGCTATGTGAAGTACCATACCTTTGTTTGACAACCTTGGTAGCATTTGTGCTTATATGATGTTGATACTCTGTTTCTCACAATAAACTCAGCAGCAGCATCTTTTGAACCAGCAAAATTGTTACAGATATCATCTTTTGTAAATGACCATTTGTCTGCCAAACTCATATCCAAGAGCTCCTCATAAAGTTCGCATTCCCAGAATGCAGCAGCTACAGATTTACGGTGAAGCTCACCAGGAATATGAGCTTTAAAAAAATATACATGTTATATTATTAGAGAAACTGACAAACCTGAGCACAAAAAGGTATAAAACTATCTGCCGGGTGACTCAAAACTGAATACAGTTTATATACGGTATATTGAATGGTTTGACCGATAGATAATACGGCCTGGTATTTTATGAGTTTCGTACATATTTTCCCGAGCCCTGAGAGGACAAGGTAAAATGGGGAAAACGATTAAAATGCCCGGCCATATTATAAGTCAATCTATTCTAAGGGATTATATGACTACTAAGTTAAAACACATCTAAAATAATGCCATTGTCATATAATATGCACTAACCTTTTTCAGCTTTGTGTCTCAAAATTTTCTTGTCACTGGGTCCTAAAAGTTAAATAACAGAATAAACATTTTCATTTGCTATGACAGGTCCAATATATTAAGTAAATCTTAAATAACATACTGATAAAAGTAAAAACTCTCATCATTTTCCATATCAATACCTGAACTATCGGCTGCAGAAATCATTTCCATATCAGCATCCACTGTCTCATCATCCATCACTATATCATTGTCAATGAAATCTGCAGATTAAAAAATATTCAACATTACAGAACAGTCTGAGTAGTGAAAACAATATTTAATATGAATACCATTTATATACTGTATGTATAAATAAAACAGCATATACTGTAAACATATCTCACACTGAAATTGAAAATGTATAATTTATAAATACCATTTGAAAATCCAGCAACCAACTCAGGTTGGTTTTCCTCATTCGTATCTTCCGTCACAAACATATCTGCCATTTAAAATAAATAGTAGTTGAAAACCACTTTAATATATACATGTGTAACACTGCATACTGCAGATATATCAGTTGCTGAGAACCACTTTACCTGATTCAAAGTTAATTTTTATCTCCTCACTAAACGTTTCGTTATACGAAACAGAAAACCCCTCAAAGGACACAAAACAATGGTTTCTGCAAAAGATATCAAAGGAATACACTTAAACGATTTTCTTGTATTACCTTTACCAGTAATGTATCATGAATCACTTTATCCATTGCTTCTGATCAATAATCAATTCAAAATCTGCCAATATTTATCATAATATGTACTTACATAAGCGACGGTATCCATCTATATAGCTTTTTTTCCATATACACAACATTGGTCACTTCAACAATATCATCTTTGGCGGCTATTTCATTGGGATAGTAGGATGAGATCCCGTTTGTGTGGGTCATCGAACGACCATACGACACTTTACAATCTTGACATCGTAAAGTGATTTTGGTGCATGGTTTTGGACCGCTAAGGGTATATAGCGTACAGCTACTGGTTGGATTCGGGGCGGATAATAACGCACCACAAGTTAGGCAATCCGTCACTGGAGGTGCAATGAAACCACCGTAGTTCATCTTTCCTTTTTTGGTGAGACGTTGTAATGCCTCCTCGAATTGTCGACCATATTGATTTCCCAATACAGGAAAATCAGGTACGAATTCTTCAACGATACCAATGATCTCTTCCAACAGCGGCGCTGTAAGCTTCTTCTCTGGATTCAGCGTATTAACAATTTCGAATATGATATTCGAACGACTGTTTTTACGTCTGGCAAACACTTGGGGGACATGTTGAATCGCAGCCATGATCCACATCACAGTGTCGAACCCAAACATAAAAGCCAGCAGACCAGCAACATCAAAATGAACGTCTTTCCGTCGCATTCTTATGGCTTCTGACACCTTCTTGACACTGAGTTGACTATTAAAATTATTTATCATATTTAAAAGCTCTTTCACTTCCCGAATTTCGTTCAATATGGCTTCTGGCGAAAAGACGACTCTTGCTCTTTTCGACGCCATTTTCACTGACTCATTGCGGTCACATTTATAGGTATCAGTCCTCCACCGGCCACTACGCTACTACGCGGCCATATAGAATAACTATTTGCTAATCGACTACGCAACTACGGGTAGTTGAACCGTAGCAGAAAAAAATGCAATCATAAAATTCGCCTCTCATGGAATCGTCTGTAGATTTGTGCCATTCACGAAACTTCTACAGTTAGATAGAGCGTTAAATTCTGTACAACAGATGTGAATTAGAAAACATGGTATAGAATAGCAACGGAGAAAAGGCTATTTGAACTGACATGAGCGCAAATATCAAATTGCATTATTACGCTATTTACTTGGCGTACTGTCAAACGCGGTCATATTTAAAGTAAATCCCTGAACCGTCTGTAGGATTGTGCCATTTGGGAAACTTGCACGGTTAGATAGAGCGTTAAATTCTGTGCAACGTATATGTGAATTTGAACAAATCTTATAGAATGGCAACGGAGAAAAATCTATTTGAACTGAGATGAGCGCAAATATCAAATTGCATTATTACGCTATTTACTTGGCGTACTGTCAAACGCGGTCATATTTAAAGTAAATCCCTGAACCGTCTGTACTAGGATTGTGCCATTTGGGAAACTTGCACGGTTAGTTAGAGCGTTAAATTCTGTGCAACGTATATGTGAATTTGAACAAATCGTATAGAATAGCAACGGAGAAAAATCTATTTGAACTGAGATGAGCGCAAATATCAAATTGCATTATTACGCTATTTACTTGGCGTACTGTCAAACGCTGTCATATTTAAAGTAAATCCCTGAACCGTCTGTACTAGGATTGTGCCATTTGGGAAACTTGCACGGTTAGTTAGAGCGTTAAATTCTGTGCAACGTATATGTGAATTTGAAAAAATCGTATAGAATAGAACCCACAAAATTCTGAGCTTCGATTGTGCCCGATTTAATTGTCGCGCATTGGTTAGAGTTAGAAAACAGCACACACTACAGGTCAGTGGTTACACAAAAAAAGCTGACAGACACTGCTGCGCAGATACAAAAATCGAGCAACGCAAACATGCCTTACAATTTCGCAAGGCCTGACGGGATGATGCAATAATGCAGTTTTGTGGAACACCCCCTCCCCCCCCCCCAAAAAAAAGCCGAAACTTAGACTCGACCTACCACAGGTAGCCCGAGTAATTAGCGTCGCAAAACGCTCTATCGCTCGGGTTGAAACTAACGATAACATCCGCGGCCTCCAAAGCAGCTACAAATTCAACCTCGTACCCAGGGTCTTCTCTGCTTTCAAAATGGCGAGAGGAGATATATAACAGGTCAGTGAGAAGACCCTGGCAAAGGCTGATCACGTGATTCCAAAATACTCCAAGATTCTTGAAGTATTTGGTTACGTGGATAATTTGAGCTTCGCCCGTGCTGGGGGGAGCGGTTGATTCGGTTCTTATAAACGTAGAAGGTTGTTGCAAGTCCTGTAACGTTACATTCGAGCGGTAAATTAGATATATTTCAAAATTTACGACATTTGCTGGATAATTCATATTTGTTGCCGTCAATCGCCAGAAATGAAGCCGAAGGCGACGAACGATCATAAACTGATTAACAGAAACCCGCTTTCAATAAAACTATTGCGGTTACAGCCTTACAGGTACTGCTACATACACTTAAAATATTCGAATGCTGTTGATTGTTGGAAGTTTATTTACCGTCCAGTAAAGCACATTTATGTTTCTTGTCCACACGTTTGGGATTTGTGGAAATTTAATTATTGTATCTGTCGATTTTTATATATATACTCAAACGGCATATTCGAATCTGCATGGTACGTCTGCTACAAATTGACAGTTGGAAGCTCGGTCGAGCATTGGGTGCTAGTTCAAACAATCAGCAAGCGCGGGGAGAGAAATCAAGAAATTCAAATTGGTCGTCCTATACCTAATACCACAGAATAAAGGTAACGTAATATCATTCTCTTAATAACTATAAACAATTTGTTCATGACTGAATTTCTTGGACCAGTGCTCGACCGAGCTTCCAATGGTCAATTTGTAGCCGCTTTGGAGGCCGCGGATTTCAATAATTTCGCCGATAATTTCGATTGGATTGCGGGAAAAGAACGTGTGACTATCATTTGACGTGGTCTGTGTGGCAAAACCGGAGCGCAATCTGTTTTTGTACCAAAATTTGATCGATTATTGCAGCGTGTCGATGGCTGGAACGCCAGTCTGCCTCCAGCCTTTCATTTATTTTAAACAAGTCTAGTGGGGGTTAAGTCTGAATCGTGTAAGTGAAATAAATACACAGTAAAGGAGTAGAAAACAACACCAGGTATCGTTTTATCGCATTAGTTCAGTTATTTAAAGTTTTATTTGTCGATGAAAATCTCAGTTATATAGACTCGTATGTAAACACATTGTCACAGCCATATTTCTTGCCCACATCAAACACCGCACACATACGGTTACTGTTATAAATGACATTACTCGCAAAACGCCCTAGTCTGCGTGCAGACTCAAATTACACAAATTAAATATGATATAACTAACGTCAACATGTAATATGAGTCTGCACGCAGGCTAAAAACGCCCTGGTAAATAATGTTTTAATTGAAATACACAAAACTGTGTACAAAATTCCGCAAAATCGTGAATTTTAAAGCCAATTTTAAATGCAATCGTTTGTTACTATAAACACACCAGCCAATCCAAAACGAAAAAAGAAAATTGCCTTGTCAACAAGAAATGGTGAATATATATAATATCAAAGAGGGAAAAATCGGTGAAAAAAGATGACTTGTATACTAAAATAACATAGCACTGAGTCTGTGCATAAGTATTGAGTAAAAATCATACTGCTATCTATCTTTTAACATTACTATGGACAAATCAACTTCTAATGCCTGTTCTAAACACCGCATCCAATGCAAATTAGCTCGAACGCCATCTAGAACAGGCCTAAGACACAGAAATATGATAAGAACGCGATGGAGGTCCCTAGGTGAGATTAGCTTTAGCTAACCAGGTTTTTTACCTTCTTTAAATAAAGGTTCTACGGAGGAAGAAGAAACTTCTGAAGATGATTTGCCGACACGAAAAGGTGAGTAACGTCACAATATAAACAACATCATGCTTTGAACCGTTGTTCAATTTAATAGTAGAAGAAATATGGAATGCCAATTTATCATGAGTCGCAACAGTATTGCGGTAGCAACACAGAAGGCCACAATAGGCTTCTTAAATCTTGTATCTCTGTTTTTTCTACTTTTCCCGTAATTCCGAAAATTTTTAATAGCTGAAACTGATCCCGGTCCAACATTGTCCAAAATCCAAATCCCGATACCGTTGCTTAATCCACAAATTTTCCCGTATCACGTAAGGAAAAAATCACTAAATCCCATGACTTGCGACTTTCCAAAATCCCGAATCCCGTCCATCATTATCCATTATACGTTCACGCAATATCCCTAGGCTTTTGATCAGAGCGCTTATATATATACCATATAATCGCCCTGCTTTCGGATTGTGTAACTAAATGTTATCTGGCGGGCTTTTCGTTTAAGACTCTGGTTACTATATTTTGTACACTCTTAATCAGATAGGTCTTAAAATCGTTCTTAAAAAAAGTTATTAGTAATGATGTTTTGATGATACAGGACGGAAAAGACAGTTTGTCAAAATAGCCATATTTTGAGAAAAAGCATGGTTTAATAGCAGATATATATTTTTAAACGAGTTCGGTGACCCCAATTTTTTGTTATTTTTAGTATGAGTACGTCAAAAACTTAAAGATTAGGAAGTTTCAGCAATTTCTCATTTCAGAAACAAGTTCATATTTAAGGCAACTGGAAAGCTGTATACATCTTTCTATTATGGTGTTGTTTTCCAAGCTGGGTTTTTTTTTTCACAAAAATTTGAATGAAAAAAAACAAAGTTCCGTCCTTTAATTTCTCTTTTGGCATATCTTCCTACATAAAACAAAGTAGTTTAAACTCATTTCACATCATGCTTATATTTGATAATGTTAACTTTATATTTGTTAAACTGTTAACCGGCACTTTTCGTGCTGTGAAAGTAACACGGTACCCAGCTAACACACAACGTTGTCACAACGTTGCTAGAATGTTGTAGTTTGGTTAGGTCCGGCCTAACCTTTAGATAACCTTTTCACAACCTTTGGTGAATAATTGGCAATATCGTAACGTTTTAGCGACGTTGTGGCAACGTTGAAATACAACGTTATATTGCGACATTGTCACAACGTTGTGGCAACGTTAAACCAACGTAGCAATACAACGTTATATCATGACGTTCGTGCAACGTTATGGCAACATTCTACCGACATTGTAATACAACGTTATATCACGACGTTCGTGAAACGTTGTGGCAACGTTCTACCGACATTGTAATACAACATTATATCCTGACGTTCGTACAACGTTGTGGAAACGTTCTACCAATGTAGCAATACAACGTTATATTCTGATGTTTGTTTAACGTTGTGGCAACGTGTAGTTTTAACATCGATGGGAATAACGTAATCGTATTCAGACTTATCAAAACAACGTGGTGGCAACAACACAGCGATATAGCAATGCTGTGTTACTCACTCTCGCCATGTTACGTTCGATTTCGCATAAACGATTGAGTAGGATAAGTTTTTAACTCTACGATATCTGAACTTCGCAATAATACGGTATTTTATTAATCTTTTGAATAATTAACAATTAATTAGCTCCTTGTGCTGATCACTGTTCGTATATGAAGTATATCTATTTTCGTTTATTGATTGCTCTTCAGTTCTTGTTTCGTGTGTGTTTGGAGTGCAAGGTTGGTTTGATATAAGTGCTGTATTTCTTGTATTTTGCTAATATGTTTTCTTCCTTCACGATCGAGTCGTGAACGAACAGGCAAAATCAATAATAGTAATGGCATGTTCAGTTGTTAAAGGTTAATGACTAAAACTAAGCAAATTCATTAATCATACAATTAGGTATTTATGCTATATGTAATAAAATAATATAAAATTGAAAACGCTCTTAATTAAGAACGCAAATTCAATCAATATAAAAGCATTTGTGAAAACGTTGTCGAAAGGTCACTGTTTAACGTTGTCACAACGTTGCTGATAAAACGTTGTCAGAACGTTGTCAAAACGTCGCTGTTTCGTAATTTATAACGTTGTCTCAACGTTGGCTGCTGTAAGAACGCAAATTCAATCAATATAAAAGCATTTGTGAAAACGTTGTCGAAAGGTCACTGTTTAACGTTGTCACAACGTTGCTGATAAAACGTTGTCAGAACGTTGTCAAAACGTCGCTGTTTCGTAATTTATAACGTTGTCTCAACGTTGCCTGCTGTCTACAAATTTTCGTTGCCACAACGTTAACACGCAACGTTGTCATAACGAAAGTCTAACGTTGTTACAACGTTGTCACAACGTAAATTTGTTAGCTGGGTAACTGTGACCGTTTGTAAGAGATTAATCAGACGATTTCTGCAGTTTTAACGCCGTAAAAATCATGGTTTACGGCTAGCTTAGAGCTACGTTTTAGACGATTGATGAAGTTAAGAAGCATTAATATTATTAAAAACGGTACCACAACATTCATACAAATGGTAATAAAACGGATACCATCAAAACTCAAAAATAAATTGTTAGTTTATCGGCAGAGCTAGAATTCAACTGAAAACCAAAATTATTTCAAACAATCTCCGATACTTAGGGATGGGAAAAATTGAAAGAAATGAATCAAAAAAGATCATAGATTAATGGAAGGAGAACTGGATAGGAAACTTAAAACGATCTTACGAAACCGGAAACGATGTTTGCACAACTTGCTAAGGTAATTATACACTTATAAGCGGCTAATGCACCTAACGGGTGGTCCCACATGGCCAGGATCAGCTATTGCTGAAATTAAACAATAGTGTAATATCACTTAAGTTCAGTAGTATCTGATTTTAACCATGTGGGAACCACCCGTTAGGTGTATTAGCCCCCTATAAGTGTATAATTACCATAGGAAGTTGTGCAAACATCGTTTCCGGTTTCGTAAGTTAATTTCCTATCCAGTTCCCCTTCCATTATCTAGATACCAGGGCCCGATCATTTGCGAACCGCGTAAATTGACCATGGTACAATGTATTTATAGAAATAAATAAATAAATAAATAAATAATCACTTTACGACATTTGTTTCGCATGGATCGTCAATTCGCGTGTACTACACGCAAGTTAAGATTAGTTCCCATGCACGCTTTGCATGGGGAAAATAACATTTGTACTACGCAAGCTCTGATATTGGTCAATACCCGTGTTTTGAATAGGCCATCGGCCAAACACGGAAATTTCCCGCGAAAAATTTCCTTTAGTTTGTACTGCTTGTTCGCTTGTATTATTTTATAAAAGAAATACTTAATGAGTTTTGTGTTTGGATGCTGTGATCCAAACACTTCGGAAATTGCTCGACTTTCGAAAAGCTAAAACACACTCGCCTAGCGGCTCGTGTTTTCTACGCTTTTCTCCAGTCTCGCGACTTCCCGCGTGTTTGGATCATGTTTGTACCACTAATACTAGGTTAGACATTGGATAAACAGATAATTAATCGCGTTGTAGCACGCAATACAATTCTCAGCAATAATGCGAGACCAAAATAAAAATTTCCGCAACCGAAAATACGAGAAAAGCGTCCCAAAAATGCAGGAAATGCCGTTCAGATACCCAAAATTCAAAAATTTTCCGGGGGACCATGCCCATGGACCCCCTAGAATCTCTGCTTCCCACGCCACTGGCTTCTAGTCCCAAATTGTTTAGAATACTGAACGACTTTGCCCTTTTTTTTGCGTTCAACCCCTGCCCTCGAACTTTTCTAGTTGCGCTCCTGCAACATACCGCGCGCCGTTTGGATTACAGTATCCTGCACAGAAAACCAATTGGTATTCCTTTATTACATAACGCTTCTCGTTCTCAAAACAAGCGCTATCCCGCGTATCAAAAAATCTATTGTGGACTATATATCGACAGCACACGTGGATTTGTATTATAGATTTTTGTTAAATATATTGCAAGAAAACTTCAAACAGCAATGAAAATGACCGGGGTATTATAAAGCACCAAAACATCAAGAAACGAAGAGTTGTTTGCGATATTTGTATTTCTGTACAAGCTTGTACCTCATGACACATGTAATGACAGTACAACTGACACGCACAAGACAAAGTTTTCTGGAAGAGTACAATTTTCTCCGTTTATCTTTAAGTAATAGATAAAGCATGAGCAGCTGATCTGTATGTGATTTACAAGGCGAGCTGCAAGCGAGCCGTAGTAAATCACATACAGATCGGCTGCGAATGCTTTATGTATTACTTAGGCAACGTCCACACGTATACGTTTTCGTAGCGTTTTTATATTGTTCTCTGTCCCCAAGGGAATAGAAAACAATGGTCTACTTACCTGAAACAATATGAAAACGCTACGAAAACGTATACGTGTGGACGTAGCCTTAATGCTTAGTAAATTGAGGAAAAAGTACGAATCTGTATGCGATTTACAGATATTGATTAAACGTTCATTTCTTTTGAGTTTTCTTAATGAATTATTAATTAATTTGATAAAATAATTCTAAACACTTACCAGCCCAGCTTTCATGCTTTCAAATACAGTAAAATCTAGTACCCTGCTAGGTATTATAAGGTCCATGCAGCGTACGATTTTTAGCCCAATTATATGTTTGTTAATTTGGTATTGTGTTGCGAGATTTGAAATAGTCTTTAAAAACGCACAAGAATTTTTTCAACTCATGAAACGCGACAGTAATTGATTTTATGAAAGTTACATTACAGTCGTTTAAGAAATGACTCTTCAAAAGACTAACATCTCAGTTGGAATGTGAGAACTAATTATATTATAATTTATGACTAGAATATAAGCTGTGGCGTACCATGACCATTCCGACTGAGGGTGCATGTGCCTCCATAGCCTAGAGTAGCTCTATAACTCTATAGGCTTTTCGCTTTACCGACTAACTCAATTTTACCGGCCAGTTTACCGACGAATCATGCTTTTTCCAACAATATCTCCATTCTACCATTTAATTGTCCAAAAACTGCGTGCATGGTTTACCTATCAGTTTTCCAAAGTAGTGCAGGGTATCGTCCCCCTCATACGCGGTACGCCTTGATAATAAGTTGGTATGTGATACGGTTCTTGGTTCGCTTTATTTATATAGTATCAAAGAAAAGAAAATACTTTGGTGCTAAAAAATGGGCAGACGAAGAAAAAGAATCAGTAAAAAAGTACTTTATGGGCCACATCATCAAAGGCACGGTTCCAGGGAAAGAAATGTGCGAAGAGTTCCTTGAAAAACACCAGGAACAACAAAGCCTCGAAAATAGATCTTGGAGAAATGTGAAAGATTGTGTGAGAAACGTTGGAGTTAAGTACCGAAAAACCAACAAGTAATTAACTAGTTGTATCTTTTTAGGGATATACGGCTGTAAATCACTTTTTGTACAGCCCGCTCCACTTTATGGAAAACATGTTAGGTTGAACTTAGTTAAGTCATTTGACGGCAAGTCAAAATTAATTATGAAAATCTTACCAATATGTGGCAAATATTGTTTTCAAGAGTTTGATATTGTCTTGGCTGTTTCTATAACATGTTTTCCATGACATAAAAAAGAATAAGCGGTATAAAAAGTCATTAAGTCACGTATATATACCTAAAGTCACGTATACTCAAAAAGAGTTCTATTTAGGATTTTGGTGTACGGTACCAAATCCTAAATAGAACAATTTCACAAAAAAAAGATGAGGCTAATCAAAAATATACTTTATACACGCACTTACTATGCTGATGCAAACAAATATTTGACGTAATCTCAACATCTTTTACGATTTGCCTATATTTTGTTTTCGGCTGTAGCCATGCAGTGTACCATATTTTAATTTTGTTTTTGTATGCTGCTTATTTCGCACTTAAGCCCTAATCAAACGAGAACGCAAGTCATCGCAAGTTGGCAGTTGCGCTATCTCAGCCAGCCGCTCTGAATAGTTTCCCGAAAATATCATGTAGCGTGACAAAGTTAAAACTTGTTTAAAACATTCATGAAACCTTTATTTTGTTAATTTGGGTGTTCAAACGACCGCCACAGAAATTCTGACTGCCAACTTGCGATGACTTGCGTTCTCGTTTGATTAGGGCTTTACTTTTAAAGTGCCTATGATAGACTTATGAAACAAAAATTAAGTTTGTCTTATTAAAAAAACCCACTTAAAATGACAAAGTAAGATCTTTTGCAGTTTTTTGTTTCCTTCCTTCGTTGTTGAGATATTTCATTTGTTTGTTTGGTATGGTTCCAAATTCACCTAGGGCTTTTGTTCGATAATAACAAAGATGTAGAACACTTTTTATGCAAAGTGTGATGTAAAGTAATCTTATAAGTCAAATTTGCATATCAAACAAACTGAA
The DNA here is from genome assembly GCA_035771165.1 of Paragorgia papillata. Lineage (NCBI taxonomy): Eukaryota > Metazoa > Cnidaria > Anthozoa > Scleralcyonacea > Coralliidae > Paragorgia > Paragorgia papillata. The sequence goes on along the minus strand of JAWNZC010000086.1, from coordinate 1,275,761 downwards.
ATATCTCAAGGAAACGAAAAACTACAAAAGATGTTATTCTATCATTTTAAGTGTTCTTTCAAATAAGACAGACTTAATTTTCGTTTCATAGGCACTTTAAATTACATGAAGGTTACATATATTACAAGATGAGATAAGTTATTTGCTTTTCTGTGCAACTAGAGCATCATGCATATGATATTGAAGCTCGGGTAAAAGAGAATTTTATATAAGTAGTAATACCCCCCCCCCCCCATATAGACCACAAAGGGATGCCGCCTCATTAAATATTCAACTTATTATTTATTCATTCTCAGGCTCCTTTGGGACCTCCAAACCCTAACCTCATTATATATACATACCTCATTATTTCTCAGGCTCCTTTGGGACCCTCTAAACCCTAATTTTTATCCAAACCCCAAACTCTAGCTGTTACTCAACCCCCCGTGTAGTACGTCATAACCGATAGCTCTCCGACTAATTTCCGAAGTTATGTCATCAAAAGGCATCCCACTTTCTTCCTTATAAGTATTAGTAATTACCCTTTCATTTATACACTTTACCCCACTGTCAGTCAACACTTGTGGGACACATAGGTACAAAGAGCATGCGTACAGTAAGCTTTAACGAAATAGACGTTCTTTACAAGGAACGAGAGAGAAATTGATACAGACATTTTATATTTTTTATCTGAAAACTCATCTGTGTGAGTATAGAGAGTTTGGAGCAATCTAAATGTCTGAATTGGCCAGAGATAACTTCAGGTAGTTCTACTTAATAACATATCATGAATATTATATTAAGGTTAGAACCTAAATATTCAAACAGAGTAAGTCATCCTAGAATCATTGCTAACTAAACCCTCGTTTATAAAGCAAGTCAAGATATCGTAAGAAGAATTTAAGATATATTTTAGATGCGGAATCACTTCGAGAAGTCGAGAAAAGAACGATTTTAAGTGTCGAAATATGAACTAAAGGCAAAGCGATTTATTAATTTGAAAGCGTTGCTACGCTTTCTGTTACTAAGTGTGATATTTGTATATTTATCCTCGGTGCTCGTGCAGGAGACAAAAGAGAAACTCATTAGGGTCATTAAGAGGATTAAGCGTTTGGGCAAGTCTAGGCGAGAAGGTCATTAGCAGTGTTACCATAGCGAAACCGCGCCGCGTCCTTCATTCGTCTCAGGCTCCTTTAGGACCCTCTAGCTGTTACTCAACCCCCCGTGTAATATGTCATAACCGATAGTTCTCCAACTAATTCCCGAAGATCATCATTATCAAAAGATGCTCCACTTATTATAAGTAATAGGAACCAAATTTCATTTATTAACTTTTTGGCATTATTCAAACAGAATAAGTCATCCTAGAATCATTGCGTGCTAACCTTTGTTTATAAGTGAAGAATTCGTGAGAAGATAGAATGAGGAATCACTTTAAGCTGTATATAAGAAGAACTTAATATAGTGTGAGGAATCAATTCGAAAAGCCGTGAGCTAAGGGGTTTGAAACGTATTAACACTGGCACATAGCAAGGTAAAGCTTGTATGTGAATATTATATTAGATATTTGGCTCGCTTTTGTGGTGTTTATACGTTTAACAACTGTGCAAAGTTCATCAAGGTTCGCTTTGGATGATAACTCTTAGCGAGTTGTTAATCTAAATATATTTTATTGTCGGAGTCTACTTCAGAATATTACAGAGCTTGGTTAAATAATTCGATGCTATGGTTTGGTAGTCTATAAAAAAATCAGACTCGTACGTGTAGAACACAAAGGAGAAAAGCCATTAGAATCTCATTAAATGTTACTAATGAGCAAAACACCACGGATTTGCATATATGGTAGAATATTTAATGGTTTTGGAGGGTTAAAGGGGGATAATAAGGGGCATGAGGAGGTATTAATGCGTGGGCATGTTCGGGCGAGAAGGTCATTATCAGTGTTACCATAGCGAAACCGCGTTGCCGGCTCTGAGCGGCTCCGAGCCCTTGGTTCTTGCCTCCGAGCGACTCCGAGCCCTCGGCTCTTGGCTCCGAGCGACTCCGAGCTCTTGGCTCAGAGCAGCTCCGAGTCCTATAGGAGGAGGAGAAAGAGGAGGAGGAGAAAGAGGAGGAGGAGGAGAAAGAGGAAGAGGAGGAGAAGGAGGAGAAGGAGAAAGAGGAGTAGGACCCCAATCACCCAAGGAGTAACCCCCAAACACCCGGGGTTAACCCCCAAACACCCCTGGGATACCCAATCATCCCCGAGGTAACCGCCAAACACCCCTGGGTACCCCCATATACCCCTGGGGTACCCCCAATCACCCCTGGAGTAACCCACAAACATCCCTGGGGTACCCACAAACACCCCTGGGGTAACCAATCACCTCTGGGATACCCAATCACCCCTGCGGTAACCCCCAAACACCTCCATTCTCCTCCTCCTCCTCTTTCTCCTTCCTCCTCCTCCTCCTCTTTCTCCTCCTCCTCCTCCTCTTTCTCCTCCTCCTCCTCTTTCTCCTCCTCCTCCTCCTCTTTCTCCTCCTCCTCCTCTTTCTCCTCCTCCTCCTCCTTCTCCTCCTCCTCCTCTTTCTCCTCCTTCTCCTCTTTCTCCTCGTCCTCTTCCTTCTTCCTCCTCTTTCTCCTCCTCCTCTTTCTCCTCCTCCTCCTCCTCCTCCTCCTCTTTCTCCTCCTCCTCCTCCTCCTCTTTCTCCTCCTCTATCTCCTCCTCTTTCTCTTTCTCCTCCACCTCTTTCTCCTCCTCCTCCTCTTTCTCCTCTTTCTCCTCCTCCTCCTTCTCCTCCTCCTCTTTCTCCTCCTCCTCTTTCTCCTGCTCCTCTTTCTCCTCCTCCTCTTTCTCCTCCTCCTATAGGACTCGGAGCTGCTCGGAGCTATAGGACTCGGAGCCGCTCAGAGCCCATTCTCGTCCGCAGAGCCTCTCCCGTGCTGGCGCGCGGAAAAGGCTCTGGGGGAATCCAAAACCGGAACACCAACATTCTTTGGTGTTCTTTCTAAAGCGCATGTGTTTAAATTAACGGTTTGGGAGTTGGACACGAGATCATCGACAGTTGTTTGGAATATAATTTTCCTTTCGTTTTCGATTCTGGCGGTTTGGCTGTCTCGTATTAATTCGTTTGTTTTTGGAACAATTCTGATTGTGGTAGATTCCGTTCGAAGAAGGTCCTTGTCGAGTGTGGTTCACTCGGCGGGGCAAACGATATTAAAATTTACGAGTTCGCTTCAGAGCTTGGCCATAGAGTCGCGTCGGAATTTCTTTGTATTTACGGCCTCTTTTAGTGAAGGTAGCTCTTCTTAATTTGTTGCACCGTTCGTTTATATTTGACTTGTATATTTCAATGAGATTTTTATTAAATATGTACCATACACCGAGCCATACACGAACAGCCTGCAGTGTGTTGTTGTCTATCGTCTATCGGTTTCTAATTGCTGTCTGTCTTCTGTCTTTGAGAAACGGGTTGATTGCTTTCAAAAACGTTCGATTAAATTGTTTGGATTAGACGCGATTAGAACTATGATTAGAATTCTGCTTCATTGTCAGTTTTCGTGTTTCAAATACTGTTTATTTATAAACATTCACTAAGCTACGTTAATTAGGCCTTTGAATTTGAACAACCAATCAGATCGCGATGTATATGGATTCCCCCAGAGCCCTTTTCATGAAAGGGCTCTGGGGACGAGAATGCTCAGAGCCGGCAACGCGGTTTCGCTATGGTAACACTGATGACCTTCTCGCCCGAACATGCCCACGCATTAATACCTCCTCATGCCCCTTATTATCCTCCTTTAACCCTCCAAAACAATTAAAAATTCTACCATATATGCAAATCCGTGGTGTTTTGCTCATTAGTAACATTTAATGAGATTGTAATAGCTTTTCTCCTTTGTGTTCTACACGTACGAGTCTGATTTTTTTATAAACTACCAAACCATAGCATCGAATTATTTAACCAAGCTCTATAATATTCCGAAGTAGACTTTGATGAACTTTGCACAGTTGTTAAACGTATAAACACCACAAAAACGAACCAAATATCTAATATAATATTCACATACAAGCTTTACGTTGTTATGTGCCGGTGTTAATACGTTTCAAACCCCTTAGCTCACGGCTTTTCGAATTGATTCCTCACACTATATTAAGTTCTTCTTATATACGGCTTAAAGTGATTCCTCATTCTATCTTCTCACGAATTCTTCACTTATAAACAAGGGTTAGCACGCAATGATTCTAGGATGACTTATTCTGTTTGAATAATGCCCCACAACTGCTGACTGTCGATCAGTAAGGAAAAAGTGCATAAATGAAATTTGGTTCCTATTACTTATAATAAGTCTAGCATCTTTTGATAATGACGATCTTCGGGAATTAGTCGGAGAGCTATCGGTTATGACGTATTACACGGGGGGTTGAGTAACAGTTAGAGGGTCCTAAAGGAGCCTGAGACGAATGAAGGACGCGACGCGGTTTCGCTATGGTAACACTGCCAATGACCTTCTCGCCTAGACTTGCCCAAGCGCTTAATCCTCTTAATGACCCCTAATGAGTTTCTCTTTTGTCTCCTGCACGTGCACTGAGGATAAATATACAAATATCACACTTAGTAACAGAAAGCGTAGCAACGCTTTCAAAGTAATAAATCGCTTTGCCTTTAGTTCATATTTCGACACTTAAAATCGTTCTTTTCTCGACTTCTCGAAGTGATTCCTCATCTGAAATATATCTTAAATTCTTCTTACGATATCTTGACTTGCTTTATAAACGAGGGTTTAGTTAGCAATGATTCTAGGATGACTTACTCTGTTTGAATATTTAGGTTCTAACCTTAATATAATATTCATGATATGTTATTAAGTAGAACTACCTCAAGTTATCTCTGGCCAATTCAGACATTTAGATTGCTCCAAACTCTTTATATTCACACAGATGAGTTTTCAGATAAAAAATATAAAATGTCTGTATCAATTTCTCTCTCGTTCCTTGTAAAGAACGTCTATTTCGTTAAAGCTTACTGTACGCATGCTCTTTGTACCTATGTGTCCCACAAGTGTTGACTGACAGTGGGGTAAAGTGTATAAATGAAAAGGTAATTACTAATACTTATAAGGAAGAAAGTGGGATGCCTTTTGATAATGACATAACTTCGGAAATTAGTCGGAGAGCTATCGGTTATGACGTACTACACGGGGGGGGTTGAGTAACAGCTAGGGTTTGGGGGTTGGATAAAAATTAGGGTTTCGAGGGTACCAAAGGAGCCTGAGAAATAATGACGTACGTATAAATAATGAGGTTAGGGTTTGGAGGTCCCAAAGGAGCCTGAGAACGAATAAATAATAAGTTGAATATTTAATGAGGCGGGATTTGTGGTCTATATGGGGGGGGTATTACTACTTATATATGTATGATTTCTAAAACATCCTAAAATGCTATTTTCGTTCAAGTTTTATCTTCACGATTTTTTGCTGTTTAAATTGTTGGCAATATTAAGAGGTGAGGTTTTCAAATCTGAAAAAAGCTGGTAACTAGTTGTTGAATAAAACATCAATGTCAATGACAATGTTTTATCAAAGTTAAAAAATATCAAAATTGTTTCATTGTTTCTCTTGCTTTTTATGAGTTAAAATTTACCTTTCTTACAACTTCTAAATAACGTATACATCACATACAGTCTTTATTCATGTAAAATTTGTTATGAATGTTAAAATATTCCCGTCCGATCTTTATGGGCATTTACTTAAGAAATAAAAAAACGTGTCGCGTGCAATTATAAAGAAATAATGAACGAGAGACGCGCGTGTAAAACACGAGCCGATAGGCGAGTATTTTTCTAGCTTCTCGAGTACTGTTATTTCTTTATTATCGCACAGCGACTAAGGTTTTTATTTTTTCTATAAAATAATGTCTTTAAATTGCCCATAAATATCTAAAAGCTACCCAGGGCCATTTGTAAGGGGTTGAGCCAAGATAAACAAAACGACGAGAAGAAATGGCCCTGGCTAGGCTATGTGAGCATCTGATTGGTCGAGATTACAAAAGATTACTGAAAATGCGCTCTTAAACAGTGCATTTTTAGCCTAGCCTTTGCCAGGGCCATTTGTTCCCGCCATTTTGTTTATCAGCTTACAAAGCAATGCGCATACTAATATTATGGTAAGCACTAAATGCCATACCGTGAGGCCCCTTGAGCCCGCAATACTACGGTCATCTAGAGGCAAGTGTTGTAGTTAACATCACTGTGCTGCCGATGTCTCCCTTATTATCCTCTGTAGCAACCTACGTTTAAAATTTCACTTATTCGTGAGAAGGAAGTCCCGCTTGATGACTGGAAAATCGTTCAATTTCTATAAGAAATCTCTAATTTATCGCAAACCGAACTCGTTGTGAAAAGAATAGCTATCCGAAAGCTAATAAGCTTTCGCTTTGGATTTGAGACAGAAACTGGGCATTCGCGTTGGTCAATTGGTGTGAGCGTCTGAGCCTTTATGCCAAAAAAAACAACATATACACATATAAAAACATATATATTGAATATATATATATATATATATAATTTATTGGAAACTATCTAATATATATATACAGGTTGTCATTACAATGTGTTTCATGCTTTAAGCCGATTTTCCACTGGCGAATTTTGTCGCGCGAAGCGACATTTCTATTGTCAAAATTGAATAGATTGGAATAGATTTCTAATTAGGTCCACTCGAGAGCTCATAAGACAAAAGAAAAAGGCCGCTTCGCGCGACAAAATTCGCCAGTGGAAAACCAACTTTACGCAATCATCAGAAGACTAACAGACTAACGATGTGTCACTGAATTTAAATTTAAGTTTAAATATGCATGTCTGCGGCGGAAGTGTTAAATAATAATAATAATAATAATAATAATAAATGTCTGGTGGTATTTCCTTGAAGTTACACAATAAGTGCTTGTTGACATGGCGACAACTTGATAAAAGTTCATTTCTTTTATTGAGTAAAGAGAAATTCTGAAATATAATATGAAATTTCTCAGCAAGGCAGAGTTCGAATCTTTTTTGTCGTTAGTCTTAGACAGAGCGCCCGTCTTTAAAAACGGTCAATAAGATGCGAACTCTGTCTGCCTTACTGAGAAATTTCATATTAATATTTCAGAAATTCCCTTCTCAAATCATTAATAATTAATGAACCGAAAACAAAGGAAATCAATACCGAGACGGAGGTTTTGATATCGGAGGAAGAAATTTTATAAATTAAGCAAACTTTCGCCTCGATTTTCTCTTAAAATACTGATTTGTTTGAGAAGCTATATCATACACTCGGAAGAGTGTTTCATCAGGATTCCAAACACCTCGGTGTTTGGAAACCCTGATGAAACACTCTGTATGATATATTGAGTGCAATAAAAGAAATGAACTTAAAGCTCTACATCTCTGTATCGAGCACTCTAGACGTTTCTCTCTGACGAAGGGCCGCTCGAAACGTTAGACTACTTACTACGTTCTCTGTTTCTACGGCTTACTATATTTTGAATTTCGATTGTTTCAACACTGCCTACGCAACACGCTATACTTCAATTCTGGACGATGACAATGACAACATTGTTTTGTTAATATAGATGCCACAGTTGCTACTATACCGGTTATACCGCTGAAAAAATTAGCCGAATGCGGGCTCAAGGGGCCTCACGGTATGGCATTTAGTGCTTACCTAATATTATATACCAGTTCGAACCGGATAGAATTGTGGACATGAAAAACCCCCAACTTCTAACACGGTGGAACTGGAGCCGTTTTAAAACGCGGTGGGTGTAGTAGTAAACCAACGTTGCAGAGCCCTTTCTACCAACAGTTCGTCGTACTCAATGGCGTCTATGGTTGACACACTTGCAGCTAGAGACAGGAATGGCGCCGACGCCATATTGGTCAATATAAATAGATCTTTGTCGATGACGTATAAACTAATGCTGAAGACCGCTGCTCCAAAGTCAACAGTTTAATAATTTTAAAAAGTCTTCGTGTTCCACTGTTCCAGTTTGTACAGTAATTTTGGTATAATAAAATATCAACATTATACAGATGGAAATCATCCGGCTGCAGGTACGTCGGAAGTACAGTACATAGATAGATAATTATTATGGTAAGATAACTATGGCAAGATAACATATACAAACTTAAATTTTATCTAAAAACAAAAGTCACGACTTAAGTTTGTTTTATAATTTACAGTGTAAAAAAATTCAGTTTAATCATATTTTTTTTGTCAAAATTAAATTATGCATCATAACTTTACAATAAAAAACCTGTCTATAATATTTTTGCTAAAGTCATGACGTCATAAAAATAATTTTTTGCTTTTGCAACATTTGACTAATGATATGAAAAGACAGAGGCATTGAAGGTACCCAAAACGAGTACTTAACCATGCAAAATAACCATGACCTAAAGTCCTAAACCCTAACATTAATCTTAATGCTAACAAAAATCTAAACCTAACCCCTAAATAAAAAGAACACCACCCCCCCCCCCCACCCACAGAAATATGGTAAGTCTTCTTTAAAACATGACTCTACCTTGTCATATATTGAGCTCACTGGACTGGTATATTTATTTTAAGATTATGTAGTACTATAGACTCGAACACTCAGGTCAGACCAGGTCAATATCAACACTTTTAATACAGAACGGACACACACAGACACTTGTTATTGACATACACTATTTTGGATACAACTGACTGATGAGATTTTATATTTACATGAGTTTTGTCGATTTACTGCAGCTTTTGCAGAACCATTCTTCTGGTGCTTTACGTAATTGTGCACAGTCCCTGTTGTAGGAATATGACAAAATGTTTGTTAAGTTGAGAATAATAATTTAAAAATTGAGTGTGGTCTTTTGACTTTGCTGAGATCATGGGTGTACCAAGCATTAAATTGTGAGTGCAGGGACATGCAAGTCTCCCAGGGATGCATGCAAGGGTAGCTGTTCTGACAAGGGAATTGTGAATTCACTAATTCCAATATTTTCTGGGGTAACATACAGCCTCTACAGGGATCACTTAGGTGTCATTTGTTCCCACACCAGGGGCACTGACATTTGCGATGTCTGGTGTGCCAGTGCACCACTGCTAAAATCTGCTGTCTGGAATGTCTGTTTGCCCAACCTATTGGGTATGTAAATGATGAAAATGAGTTTATCATCTGTGATGTATTTACTTATACAGATCAACATTGAAATCACTCACCAATGGTGCCAAGTTGAGCATGTGTCACACATGATCATGTTCGTGTATGTTGCTTGTTGGCAAGTGTGACATCTCCAATCTTCTCTCAAACGTGTTACTGTTGGGTGAGGATAAACGAGATTTTAGCAACAATTTGTTACTGAGTAATCCAAAATTGTGATCAAAACTGAGTCAGTTTATGTAGTAAGTGTAATTATTGTGTCTTGAGTTCTTTGTACTTGAATCCACAAGTACTAGTGTTTAATTGTATAGTCTAGAAAGATAAGAAATATTGTATACTGTAGTTATGACAATGCGTAATTATATGGATCAGGACTTACAAGAATCCTGAATTTTATTCCAAGCTTCTGAGCTGAAAAATGGCTTCATTGACGATATGTCACAGTTCAAGACATCTGGTGGAGGATGTTCATCATCAAGGGCCATATCTCCTAATTTTATCATTTGGTGTTCTTTCAGCTTTTGAATGGCTGTGTCTCTAACAGCAAACCAGTCTTGGATTGTTTGTGTTTCTAAAACAAATAAAAAACTTGCCTCTTATTTGGTTCAAAAATACTGTCTACAACATGTCATTTATTACTAATTGATGTCACAAATCTTAAAACTTGTTCAAGAACACAGAACTCCAAAGTTTTTGTTAGATATAGTGTTAAAATTACAATATGCACAGTTGAAGTTGATGGGGGAACTTTTCACACTCCCCTGCTCTGGATAGGGTAAAAGTCACAGAATGATAGAAGTTTGTGACCTTTTTGGGAACTTTTTGGGATGCATGTTACAGTACCGCTCACGTTTTTCTTAACACATGCCACGCGTATTAGACGCGTGTAATACGAGGTATAATACACGTATGATAGACCTATTAAACGTGTATCATATGCGTATTAGACGTGACAGTATTAAACGTATCATATGCTTACACGTGACAGTAGGATACGCGTATTAGCCGTGTATGCGTATCATATGCCGTACGTCTATGAAACGCGTATTACATGTGTATCAAATGCAGTAGCGTCGAGAAGGGGGGTAAGCGGGGTAATTACCACGGGACCCATGGCAAATTTTAGCCCCGCATAACATTTTAGTCCAAGAAATATATAATTGCGCTATAAATGAACCTATAAGAAAAGTAGTTATATTATAGAGGAGTTATTACAGTATAGAAATCTCGAGCACATAATGTAATTGTTAAGTAAACGTGTACTGTATCATATGATAATGTTATACGCATATCATGGAAGTGTTACTCGTATCATACAAATGTCATACGCGTATTCTGAACGTGTCTATACGCGTATTCTCAACGTATCATACGCGTATTTTACACGTACATGTATACTACACGTCTTATACGCAAAAATGTATTAAGATATACGCGAGCGGTACCGCTGTATTTCTAGATACTGTACTGTTATACTTGCCCTTAATCTTCATAATCTTGTGAACTCCCATGTCTTTTTTTGCCCTGAATATTTTGTCGATGTCCTGATCTGTGGGTTTTGTGAACCGTATCTGGCTGGTGTGTTGCCGTTTCTTTTTCGTAGAGAAAAAACGTAGCTGTGGCTCAATGTTCTTGTTTGCTGGCATATTCCCTTTGGGCATCAGGTAAGACAAAGGCTTTCTCTTCTGTGTCGAATCCAAAAGACTTTTTGCAGCAAGCAGCTGTTTGTCGAGTTGTAACAGTGAATCCTTGCAATGACAGCTCTGAACAGCTGTGCCCAATGCCAATAACTTTTCCTGGATTCGTTCTTTTATAGACGTGATGCCATTTCTCTTCAGCGTCTGCGGCATGTGATTTGACAGTACCTTCAGTTCTTCATTGACATAGGCCATCTTGTCATCGCATGGGGGTGATGTGGTACATGTATTTGTCAACACTTGTGCATTTTCTGCTTGCAAGACACGTTGTAGGAGGTGAACATGCTTGCATATTGTGCTTCGAATCAAGCTGTCTGGACAATTGCACAAGAACATGTGGATGCAGATGCTACAACGATGGCACCGCAACTGACAGCTGGCATTTGAACAGTATTCACACTGCTTGATGATGCTATATCTCCTCTTACCATCTTCCGACTGCACTGAATACTTTCCCTCCTCAACTTTTTTAACAGACTCAACGCTCAGCTTCATGCCTCTACTGTGACGGTCATTAATGACTTTTATTTTGTTGCAAGATCTCCCTTTGGTAAGTTTGACAAGTCTTTCAAACGATTTATCTCGCACAAACTTAAGTAGGTTGATGAGACACTTGTCAACTCTTTTGTTCACCTTGCCCTTCAGGTAATTATACTTGAATACCCGATGGAAAGCTTCGACCACCATGTTTGTATTAATGCCCATACCTTTGCGGTACCTGTAAGCCCACATCTCTTTCTTTTCTGCCCATTCTTTTAAGAAGTATGTGTTGAATTCTGGGTGTAGCGATGGTAGTTTTCTCAGCAGTTGGTTGAAGTAATCTTGGAACAAGACATCGTCAGTCTCCTGTAGGACTGTTCTGAGCATTTTGTAGATTTCAGCGGCAACCATCAGATCTTTCACTTTGCTGCGCAACTCTTCTTGCCATGCCCGGTCGACGTGCCACGTACACAGCAGCCTTGATGGTTTTCCTCTCATGACACCAACCCATGCATTGTAGAATTGACTTGCTGTATCACTCATTATCCAGATTGGACATAAACTTCCACAGTTTTGCTTGATGTATCTAAAGAAGATGCACATGTGTGTGAAGTCCTCATGGTTGGACAGACACCATGCCACTGGAAATCCTTGCCCAAACTCATCAATCACCATGACGGTTGTTAAAAGGAAATCGTAGGAAGTGGTACCATGGGTAGTAGCATCGATGGCGATTCCTTTAGCGGCAAACTTCTTAGCCATAACCTTTTGAAGCGGGCTTTGAACAATTATCATGAAATCTTCTTTCATCAAGTCATGTCCTTCTGGAGGATCTTCACCTTAATAATATAACACAATGAATAATAATTCTAACAAATATTATAATAATAACAATCATAATAATAATAATTATAATTTTAATAACAATTACTTACAATAACAATAATAATAATAACTGGAGGGCAGTCAGAGACTGCATATACCTCCGCCAGCGGGTTATTAGGGATGTTTAAAAAGAAAACGAGCATCCCGCTAACCAGGCTAGCTCACGAGACCAACACATGCATGTATGAATAAAATGCTTCGTTGCACTCGTACCAAAATTATGCAAAAGCCTTTACATAAAATAAGGATAATGAGCGCAATCAAGCATTTCTTCAAAACAGAAAATCTTACCGTTAGATTTTTATTAATTTCTCATCCAAATTTTGCCTAAATTCAACCAAAATTTAACGGATCGGTCGTTGGTCTATGCCCAACCCTTCTGCGAACTTTCATGAAAATTGGTGCAATACTTTTGTGGATATCCTGGCGACAGGCAAACAAACAAACAAACAAACAAACAAACAAACAAACAAACAAACAAACAAACAAACAAACAAACAAACAAACAAACAAACAAACAGAATAAGAGACAGAAAGGGGTAAAAACATAACCTCCTACGGTTGGCGTGTGCTGTTAGGGCGCTGCCTCTCACTAATAGTTAAGCCGAATAGGACGGGGTTAGTATTTGGATGGGTGACCGTCTGGGAATAACCCTGTTAAAGGATTAATATGGGTGGTTTATGGTAATTAAGCTAGCATGATGGGAAAGCGTGACTCATTTTATTTAAAGCCTTATAAACAGTTGGAGTACCTTGAAATTTGTAGAAGAGTATAGGATTGTTGCTGCTGTTCTCCCATTCATCAATCCATGCACGTACACTCTCCTGGTCATTGGCATGTTTTTGGACATCTGACAGCCCAAAAGACCTTTTTATGTTTGCCAAGTCTTTCTTATCTGTCATGTAATGTCTCTTAGGATCTTCTCCTTGTAGTGCATCTTCCCTGATGTCATCTAAGATCCTTTCGCTTGAGACACCTTGATGGATTTGTGCGGCTATTTCTTGCTTTTTCTGTTTAGATAGCCAGGTATGCTGTATTTCCTTTTCATGTCCATGATGAGTGTAGCAAACATCGACCACTATTTTACCATCCTTATTTGATGTTTTCATGGAAGCTGTACAGTTTTGTTGCATCTTACACGATCCTAGTGGAATAAATAGATCTTCATTAGTCAATTTACTTACGACGTAACAGCCCTTTGGTATTTTATTCTGGCCAATATGCCATATCATTTTATTTTATTTTATTTTATTTTAAGCCAGACCACTAGAAGCCAGATGCAATTGAATAACTTAGATTTGAAATGCACAATTGCACTAAATATTTTATTTCAGCTCACCGGGATGAGAAGATCATATAAGGATTAATTGTCAACCCCTTACATCTTCTATATCTTATACATTTAGCTAATACCTGAAGATTTAATTTAATATGCAGCTTTTATGTAGCATGACCAGCAGTTAAATAATTAATAAGATTAGATGGGCAGCTTTCTTCTTTATTATCCTTTTTTCTTAGTGCGTGCGATCGCACGCGCATACATGCACACACACAGACACAGAACGAATCTAGTGTGCAATCATGCACGTGGCAACGTGCTAACGTATTGTTTCTTATTAGTGAACTTTAGTGTGTTCACATGACCAATCGGAATAATTCTACAAGACGTTGCGTTCTTTAAGGGCCTGTTTACAAGGAGGTAGGGAGGGAGGAGGTAGGGGTTACCCTAGCACCTGGGTCAAAGATAACTCGGGTTTACAAGCAAAATTTCACAGGTAGGGTCACCCTGCTGCCAGGGTCAACTTTATTAGACCTGGTTACCAAGCACTAACAATAGAAGGCAAGAAGCCTGGAACTAGTAAAAAGTTGTCCCGGGTGGGCAAGTTATCCCTACCAAACGCGTTTACAAGGACAGCTTAAGGGTAACCCTAGTACCCGAGTTACCCTAGCGTCCTTGTAAACACGACAAACAAACAAAAAACAAGAAATGTACGGGAGCTAGGGTAACCCGGTTACTAAGGTGATCCTACCTCTTTGTACACAGGCCCTTAGGCGTTCCACTACGCTATAAAATGTTCCGCTAGGTTGAAAATTGTCAGGTTATGTTGTAAGACGTTACACTACGTTGTAAGGCAATGCGCTACGCTATACGTATGACATTATGCTTTACCAAAGTAATATTTTTAAAACTTTCTTTAAACTGGCAGTTAAATGACAGGTCAAATATCTTGCTCTCACAACGAAAAATACGTGTAGAGAAATGCGCACGTTGGGTGCTGCGCACCCTCAAATGGCCAGGCCTGCTGTCATTCAAACAGTTGAAGATGTTACTTTCTTCAGTTACTTGGCTTACTTTTGCTAATACATTCTTAAAACATTTTAATTACCTAAAAAAGCAATTTTAGTGAATAAAAAAGCGAATTACCTAAAGGTGCGATTCACTGCACATATATCATTTTCATGGACTACATGTAGTTAGTGACAATATTACTACACCTGTACCCATGGGTGTTTGCAGCAAGAAAATAATGTTTCTCACCTTGAGATTTCAGTAGCCTTTTTCCTTTCCCCTTTGTTTTGAAAATACCACTTCTCTTGCAGTTATAATACTGTACATCCTGTTTTGCCCCAGTCGATTTAACATATGAAGACCCCTGGTCCTCTTCAATGTTCTGTTTCCACTCCTCAAATTCTAAAAAAGGTGAACAGTGTAGTATTACAAATCAATAATATATATATATATATATATATATATATATGTAATATTTATAAACCGCGCAGGAGGGCTTTATCGGATATAAAACACGAGGCGATAGCCGAGTGTTTTAGAGCCGATAAAGCCCGTACTGCAAGGTTTTTAAATGGCTTCTAAAAAGAATCACTTCATACGTTCATTGGCGTAGTAATTTTGAAAATTAAGCTTATCTCAGCCGTTAAAAACCAGCGAGAAACTTAGAGCGAGTCTATATCACATATATAGATCCGATACGGATCCGATACTCATGATTTTTCTTTGTGTTTTCTTCATGAATTATTAATGAATTTTAGAAATATATATAATCAAACATACACACGCACACAACGCACACACACACACACACACACACACACACACACACACACACACACACACATGCAAACAATCAACATTTTATACGTTCCTGTCACTGTTACCTGCTGTGTTATTAAATGTAACAGCTTCTTTCTTAAAGATGATGTTATGACTTCTGCTGAGGTGTTTTCTAAGATCTGAAATTTTGTGGCATTTGAATAAACAATGCGAGCAATGGCAATTTCCATGATCTGTATTTTCCATTCCAGGGTGCTTTCGTTGGATGTGACGTTTCAGATCGTAGCTTCTGGTGAGTTTTATCTTGCAATAATCACACTGAAATTTGTTTTTTGTACCTGTTTTCTGTTCAGACATGCCACTTTTTCTTTTCTTGCATGGTTGTTGGAAATCATCAGGGTTGTCAGGTGGTGGCTGAGACGATTCAGGCACACTTGGAGGTGGTGGCTGAGATGGATCAGGCACACTTGGAGGTGGTGGTTGAGATGGATCAGGCACATTTGAAGGTGGTGGTTGAGAAGATTCAGGCACACTTGGCGGTGGTGGCTGAGATGGATCAGGCACACTTGGAGGTGGTTGTTGGGCTCTAAACACTTTAGGTAAAAGATAATTAATGTTGACCTTTTTGTCAGCAAACCACGATGCCACAACCCTTCGAAGATACTTGCTGAAACAAGAAGGCTTCCTTACAAAAATCTCAGGCCAGTTTTTGATGTCACCAGGATGTGAAGTTGACATATGCTCAAATAGTGTAGGTTTCAAGCATGCAATCGCCGCCATGACAATCACTACAATCCCACAAATATTGCTGCACGTCTGCAGTGGGTAAAACTGTGCACAACTTGTACTGCATGTGTGACAGCCTGTGGATGCAGATATGCTACTTGGATCATGGCACATAACTATTGAATAACTAGAACCATCTTCACCAGTTGCAGCATTGATGTACCTTTTAACTTTATTCAGCAAGTTTTCAGGCATGGGCCATGCTAGGGAATCTCCATACACTATCTTCTTACTTGTTAAGTTAACAAGACATAAAGTCCAGTGACAACCCCTTTGACGGTCGGTGCCAAGAAAAGTTTTTCCTTGTGACATACCAACATTAAGTGCAAATACCATCTGCCTTGGTTTTGGCTGTGTCATTCTGGAAAAGCGACGAAGTGTCTTTGGGTCTTTATTAATAATTCCATTCAAAAACACACAATATGTATTTGTTTGGGAATTATTTAAGAGTTTTGTTATCCAGCAAATGTGATCATCAGAAATCCAACGATTAACACACAGTTTCGATATTTCATTTGGTGACATGCAATAGGGTTGCATGATTGCATCATATCTGTTTGTGTACAGTAGCTCTTGAAACTTAGCGATTGAAGATGCAGGAGGGTGCTCAACAACTGTTTGTGGTTTTATGTAATTATCTGCAAACCAAGTTAGTTCTTGTTCAACTGCTTTCTTGATATTTGTAGCAGAATGAAACTTTAACATTACTTGCAGTGCAGATAAATCCATTTTTCCCAACGTTGTTTCAGCGTACCAATTTTTTTGGTCTTCACTTCCATTCCGAATGATGTCTTCCTTCCACTGTATCAGCTGATTCACTGGAGGGATGTGTGTCATTTTGAAAGGATCCAGCAGTGGGGTCTGTGGTTGCTCATAGCCAGCTATATTACTGGCATTTGTCTTTACAGCTTTTGTTCTTGGTAGGCAGCATTCAAAGGAATCTCCTCTTGTGAATGATTGGATAAGTGATGGGGTGAATACCTTTGAGTTTTGTTTCAGGCATTTTTCCTGCAATCAAACATATTTAAAATACTTGTTATTAGATAATTCATGAAGAAAGTTCAAAAGAAATTAATCTTTCATCAGTGTAATTGTAAATGTGATACAGCCACTTGTGGCTATATGATTTGGTACAGCTGTAGCGTGTTTTATGGTAAGTGACAAGACTTCGTCAAACACCTGAAAATGGCTTTTATTCACAAAGTTCTATTTTGAACGTTTACAAGACTCTAACGTAGTTGCGACCCTCTATTTTACAGGCGTTGTCGTCTTTTTATAATAACTGTTACAGCGAGTGTTAGCTTATTTTGCATCATGATTCTACGCAAGTGTTTGTGTAGGGGCAAAACCGCATAGTTCTATACAAGTTCCTTGTTTCCCAAATACGGTCTTACAAACATGTTTTTCTATTATATCTTACCTAAAACTAACCATCTAGAAACCTACTTAAGAAATGCGGAAACCGCTATCATCCTACGCTAAACATTAATTATCACAAAGAATGCGGAGAATAACCTACGCTAAAGATTCACGTGATAATTTACATGGAATGCGGGACGGCCCCTACTTTCTACGTTTTACAAGACACAAATACTTTAATAATCGCTACACATCCACTAGTGGTTGTATGGTTGTATCACATTTACGTATCAGGTCTACATCATCTCTAAAACTCTGAAATTGAGCTTTTTATGAATTAATCTGAACAAATAATATACTCATATCAACATCTAGACTCAGAGTATTTTCAGTAAGTTACCATGGCCATTCATAATGCAAATTATACAACATAAATACTATAGGGTGTACTGTATAATATTGGGATGGTGGGAGGTAAATAATTGATGCCATTTCAGACACCTATGATTTCAACTCCCAAACCTTCCATTCCTACTTCATAGTCAGTTGGTCTCCCAATAAATTGTTCAGTTGTCTTATAATTAGTCATGCCACTGTAGAAGTGTAGATTTGATAGGTTAAGTGCCTATTGATTTTACTTAAAAATCTCCCCAGGAGTATATCCCATATCTCATCTCTATAATTAAAGTGTACAAAAGCTTTCTTTTTTTCTTCTTTTTTTGAGGGGGGGGGGGGGGGGGTATGGGGGTACTTTTAGCTGTAACAAGGTCATGAACTGTGACTTGCGCATGGAGCCTTCCATCTCAAGGCATCTCAATTTAAATTTCAGATAAATTGAGTTGCCCCCCCCCCCACCCTGTACTGTATGTTCTTGGGGGGTGTCCTCTGTTTACCCCCTCTAATAAAATGGCCATTCTGACAAAAGATGTTTTATATATGCCTGTCCTATTAACAAAGATTTAAATAAACGTTTTATTATTTTTTTTAAACTCACAAAAAAACACAACAAATATCGGGAGGGGTGGCTATGCTTTTTCACAAGAAATATCGGGGCTATAACACCCCCCTGACCCTCTGTTTCATCGCCATTGACTTGCAGTGAACAGTGTCAAACTATTAATCTTTTAATTATGGGACAATGGAAGTTCTCAGCACCATAATATATTCACACACGTACCACATTTTATTCTTTAAATAGACTGCTGTGGTCTTCAGTCGTGTATTAATAAAATGTGGCGATCGATCGGATTTATACAATGGATGTCAAATTTTAATATAGACGTTATAAGATATTAACATTCTTACCTCGCGATTCTTTACCATTCTTGTTTACATAAACTGCTTAACTATTCCAGCTCTTATATCCTACAAAGTTTCTCTGGAAAACGTATTAATATTCATAATATAAAAGCAATGAAGCGTACCGGTGTTTTAAATATGGCGCGTAATCAAGTTCCCGCGAATAAGTTACTGAATTTGGAGCAGCGGTCTTCAGCTTTAGTTTATAACGTCATCGACAAAGATCTATTTATATTGACCAATATGGCGTCGGCGCCATTCCTGTCTCTAGCTGCAAGTGTTGACACGCGCGCGTTCCACTTACCGGAAGTTGCGGCGACGGCGTAAACGCCAAAAGCCCCTTCTTGCCAGATAGCGGATTCGCCGGTCGACCTGAACATGAGCACCTGTCCGGGAGAAAGTTGAAAATTGCTCTACCCCTCTTACTTAAACCCCACAGTTAATCTGGCCATTTTGGGGGGATATTGCGATTTTTTGCTAAATCTTAGGTACGCTGTGCCACACAAAAAAATATATAATAAATAAATACACACATAAGAAAAATAGACTGCCACTTTACGTTTCTTCTCGGACGAAAGGGGCTCCGCTCGCGTTCGGTAAAATTTTGTCGCCGTTTCATTAAATTTCTCGTGGATTCGTCCTTGCTTGGGGGTTGGGCAAAAAGAAAGTGGAAGAAGGGCGGTAAGGTTGGAGTCCATGATTCCCGCTTTTCTAAAGGTGGTGTTGGTGTTATTACATATTTGTTCGACCAACGACAAAGAGAAAGGAGGATGTAGTGATGCAAGAAAAAAAAAATGAAAATGTGAACAAATCTTAGAACAAGGGCTTAATCTCAGCAGATCGTAGCAACAAGGCTACTCTACTGCTTACAATACCCCGTTCTTTATTTAAGTCGTCTGCAAAGGATTTAGCTCTGGAAAATTTAGATTTTGGTCAGGGTAGTACGTCGGAGCGTAGTCTGCTCGTCGGCACATTGTGACGCAGGAGGCCCGGAGACCTCTATTCTCGTTCGCCTAAGATCATCCAGAGGAATGAATCGTTGCCTTCTAGCACGGATTCTGACTTAGAGGCGTTCAGTCATAATCCAACAGATGGTAGCTTCGCACCATTGGCTTTTCAGCCAAGTGCAAATGCCAATTGTCTGAATCTGCGGTTCCTCTCGTACTGAGCAGAATTACTATTGCAACAACACTTCAACAGTAGGGTAAAACTAACCTGTCTCACGACGGTCTAAACCCAGCTCACGTTCCCTATTGGCGGGTGAACAATCCGACGCTTGGCGAATTCTGCTTCGCAATGATAGGAAGAGCCGACATCGAAGGATCAAAAAGCAACGTCGCTATGAACGCTTGGCTGCCACAAGCCAGTTATTACAAGATACACTTTTCGTAAATTTTACTGTACTAAAGTATACATAATTAAGTCACATAAGTATTTATAATAAGCGTACGCTATGATACATTGTACATGTATTGTACATAAGTATTATTATAACTTTTCCGAAAATTTACAACCCCACTTCATTTTCTCTCATATTCATTGTATGGACGAGGTAAACACGTGTGCAAAATTTTTTCAAATTGTAACCGTACGTTTTCGAGATATAGCCCTTCAAAGTTACGTATTTAACAGTAATAACACTATGTTGTGAAACTTAAAACGCTCGATTTCTATCTCAGCCCCTGCGGAACTTCTCGTAATGAAACTTGTACAAAACAAAGCTTAACGGATCGTAAGCAACACGTAAAAGTTTCGAAATGATTGCATTAAGTGTAATGCGTAAAATAAGGAAAGAAAAATACGAAAATCACCATTTTTCAAAATGGCCGCCAAACAAGGAAACCTACGATTGAGGTCTCTGTCGGTACGCAACGCACAATTTTCAAAATTGTGCCACAGAAAGCATAATAGAAACGTAACATGACCTGTAAGTTTGGAAGTAATTCATTAAAATCTTCGCCTAAAAATGGCAAATACGAAAACCGCCATTTTTCAAAATGGCCGCCAAACAAAGAAGACCTACGATTGAGATCTCTGTCCGTACCCAACGGACACTTTTCAAATTTGTACCACAGAAAGCATAATAGAAACCTAGTATGACCTGTAAGTTTGGAAGTAATTCAGTAAAATCTTTGCCTAAATATGGCAAAACCAAAATACGAAAATCGTCCTTATTCAAAATGGCCGCCAAACAAAGAAGACCTACGATTGAGATCTTTGTCCGTACCCAACGGACACTTTTCAAATTTGTACCACAGAAAGCATAATAGAAACCTAGTATGTCATGTAAGTTTGGAAGTAATTCATTAAAATCTTCGCCTAAAAATGGCAAAACCAAAATACGAAAATCGCCATTATTCAAAATGGCCGCCAAACAAGAAGGGTTTTACTACATCCCGGGCGTTCTTTGTCAGTGCCCGCGATCAGATCTTTTCTCAGCGGTCGAATTAAGCATGTTGAAACCATAGAGATCATATACAAAATGGAGAACGATCAAGAAAGTGAGCGGAAAATTGATGTAGCGAGCGAAGTCGACGATAAGTTTTTACGAAGTAATCTGAAAGAATATAGGTATGCGAACGGTTATGTTTTTGGTGTGTACGATGGAGAGGTAGATCAACTGATCAACAGCTACATGGCCTTAAACTCATCTTGTTTTGTGAAGTCTGTTATCCACTCCAAAGAAAAGGGTCACAAAAGATTCTCGAACACAGGTAAATATTAAGGGATGTAATTTATCTATAGTTTGATGTTTAATAATTATTGTTTAGAAGTTTTAGAGTATTTAATAATTGGCGTTATAGTAGCGTAATAGTAGATATAGGGACGGATTAACGAGGGAAATTTGAATATAAAGCGCAATTAGCCTACGGCCATGTTGCGTAAAAATGGCGATGTGGACCACGCTGTTAGACATGCAGTGTAAAATATTGCAAAACGAAACATGTTAAAACAGAAAAAGGAACACAAAGATGTGCAGCGTATGAAAAGTGTTTAGGGGAGGCGGTTGAAATGGGCGCAACTCATAGGGGAGGGGGGGGTTAGGGATATGACCGATCCCCGGAAAATTTTCCAATTTTGGGGGTCTCGGAAATGAAATTTCCTGCGTTTTGTCAGCACTATTTTTTTTGTTTCTGAACAAGGTTTAAAATAATACTTGTGTGTTTGTGTCGTAATTATGGTGTAACCATCGTGTCATATCGTACTGTATGACGCGCACCCGTTGAACTGAGCTGAAAAGTGAAGATTTGATTCCTGCAAATCATACGGGACAAACAGAAACAACTGATACAAAAAATGCAAACCAAAATCAGTTTAAAAATCACAAGGAAACTGAACGTGGTATGGCAGTATTTTGCAATCATCTTACACCGCAACTCACTTGTAAATAGGGGGAGGCCACCCCCTCTGCCTCTCCCTAGATCCTTTTTTTTGGGGGGGGGCAGGGGGGAGGGGGCAACAACCCCTGGACCGTATGCAGATAAAAAGCACTTTAATAAATATCGCCTATGGGTTTACTTCTTTCACAGCTTCACCGATCTGGGAACATAAAGGAGGCAATATTCCTATCGAGTTCTCTGGATCACCGTTTGAAATAATGGGTTCAGAAACTAGACATTGCCTTCACGGATCTTCAAAGGTACGGCAAAGCAAGACAATTTAAGCCCGCTTAAACACGCTCGGAAAAATTAAATAGTAAATACAGGATTACATAATTACAAATTAACATATACACATTTCAAAAGTAGAACGTATAATTTTTTTAATAAAATGTAAACAGTAGTTGATATCTGAAAATTGTAGATTACAAAGTTTTCCCTTGTTTGCATGTGGTCAACTGATTCTAAACAAATAGAGAAAAAAATGAAAATTAATTGATTAATACGTTACGCGACTGCATTATTTGCTGTCTTCCACATATTGCAACCAACACAGTACGACAGGATTCTTTTCAGAGACAAAACATTGACACTACTCTCAAACGTTTGCCTGCAAAGTGGCTCAATTAGAGGGGAAGGAGAAGAAGGCTTTTGAACGTTTGCGTACGTCATAAGGCATTGTTATTGAAAGCCCAGATTTCCCCCCAAAAATGAACTAGCCATGGCATACTTTGAGAGTTCGTAGCTTAAAGTTAGCTTTGAGAGTTCGTAGTTCGGGTCCACTGTGTATCCTAGCAATTGTAGTATACGTATGTGACTAGATCATTTTGCGTGTTAGTGAGAAAATGAAAAGGTTCTCAGCTCCGCGCTACTTGATGTGCCCCCTCTACACCACTGCATCCTGTACTTAGGAATCGTGTATATTTTTAGGATTCACGTGGTAGTTGGAAACGCGCGAAAACATCTGAGCATGACTACAGCGGTTCCAAAAGTCGCGTAATATTACAAGGAACACTTAAAATGAACTGTCCTGGAGAAATTCAAATACGAACAGTAAAAGTATTTTCCAATTATTTTGTCGATTTGAAAGCCTGTAAGTCAGAAAGAATGGCACGAGCGAGAAAAGAAGAGGTGATGGCGGCACTAAAGAGAGATTTAGAGAAGCAAGAAAAGCCACAATTCATAATTCGTCACTTTGTAAAGATTCCACTCTCTGGCGTGCACAAGGGGCATCCTATAGGAAATCATGCAGGTATACATCAAATGGTCGATAAGCAGATTATTGCCAAAGTAGATGATCTGGTTTCAAGAAACATCACCAACATCAACGAAGTCAAGAGGTGCCTTCAGGAATATGTCCTGAAGGAACTATTCGAAAATGTTCCCGAAAAAGAGAAACCAGACCAGAACAATCGCAGATTTTATCCCTCTAAAAAGGACCTTCAAAATCATATAGCCCACTCAGTACTCGCGAAAAAAATCGTGCAAAGATGACCAAGAGGCTCTCCGAAGGAAAATAGAAGATTGGCAAAGAGCATCTCCAGAAACAAAGTTCTACTACCGGACTTGCAGTCCAGTTTGTGAAGATCAAGAGCCAAAAACTAGCGCGAAGAGTACCTTTCTGTTTATACACCAAGAACCGTGGCAACAGAGGCTACTAACCAGGTTTGGTTCCAAGCTCGTACTAATGGACGCGACATACAAAGCAACAAAATACGCCCTTCCACTATTCTTCATATGCGTCAACACCAACACTGGATACAAAGTCGTAGCTGAATTTATTACCCAGTACGAAGATCACCAGTCTATATCAGAAGCTATAAAAATCATCAAATCATGGAATCCAAGATGGTCTCCGAAGTATTGGATGCTTGACTATTCAAGCGTGGAAATAAGTGCAGTAGAAGAGCAGTTCCCGAAATCCGTTGCGTATATTTGTGATTTCCACCGCTTGCAAGGTTGGCAACGATGGGTACGAAAGGGCAAGAACAGGCTAACTCTTGTCGAACAAGAAGAACTTATGCACCACCTCAAGAAGATCGCCAACGCTAAGACAAAAGAGGACTATGAAGATGAAGTGGATGCACTCCGTGAGCTTCCCTTATACGAAGAGAAGGAGAATGTCAAGAAATACGTCGAGGATACCTGGCTGACATGTGCATTTCGTTGGGCACGTGCATTCCGTATCCAAGAAGCAGACCACATTGTAAATACCAACAATGGTGTTGAAGCTCAAAACCGCCTTTTCAAGTATAATTACCTTCCGTACTCCATTGACAAGTCAGTTTATGGAATTGCAACGATGCTGGTGGAAACATTCATCCCCGAATCATATAAGACCTATCAGAATATGAATATGAAACTGAGTGGACAATACCGATCCTACAACCCAATGGTTCCCAAGTACTTGCACAATCGGCCACCATTGTTCATAAAGCATTGCCTGAAGTCTCAATACACTGCAGAAGAATACCGAGACAAAGATATTGTTTGTCAAGATATTCAGCATGGCGTATTCCGTGTACGAAGTTCTACCACGTATAGCATGCATCACACCGTCCAATGTCAAGTCCCCAGTTGCACGTGCGAATGGTGGGATCGCTCTCATTTCCCCTGTAAGCATTTCTACGCTGTCTTCAATTTTTATCAAGACTGGGGTTTCGAACAACTGCCATCTTCATACCGAAACAGCCCATTTCTTACACTAGATTCTGAGATAGTGGAGCCGGAAGATAGAAGCGCTGAAACTTCAGCGACGTCGCGCAATGTAGACCCACCGTCCATTACCATAAACGACGAGGAAGAAATCGACATGGATCAGGACACACAAGAACATGAGAGAACGGCAACAGACCCAACGGAATCGATAGAGCAGGACGCAGAAAAACAAGTGAGAACGGCCACAGACCCAACCAAATCAAAAGATAAACAAATTGTCACATTGCAGAAGCAGCTTAAAGAACAACTGAAAAAGATCAATGACGTAAGCTATCTGGTTGATGACGAAGATGCAGTAAGACAGGCCCTGGAAAAATTAGAAGCAATTTACCAGGATCTACAGCAACATTGTAAACTTGAGGGTGGATTAAGGCTAAGACTTAGTCCGCACAAGAAAAGATTGAGACTTACATCCGCCGATTACCACAAAGTGTTTTATAAGAAACTTCAGCGTCGCAAGAAATACAAGCGTAAAGAAGCACAAAAAGAATCGTTTGTGATGGACTTCACCAATGGAAATCAGGAAAGTGAAACAAATGTTTTTACTGACCAGAAGGCAAACAAGAAAAGCGTAAGTCTAAAACAAAAACGGTGTTTTTTCACGTTCTACAACAACAGTACAATGTATGCTAAATTTGTGTTCTTGACTGGGGAGTTGATAAAAAATTAATTGAGAATTTTAATTGTAGAAAAATAATGCTAACGATGGATCCGCAACCCAAAGAAGCCAGGAACAAGTGAGATTCTTAGGACGGAAGACTAATTCACAAAGGTATATAAACGTAAAATTAATTATTAGACATAATTAATACTAATTGCATTACTGCATGTACAAATAGTGTAACTAGCAGTAACAAACGTCATTTATGTCGTTAATGAAATAACTGGTTTAAAATGCTTCATATTTAGGACGAATATATTTAAAGTATCAGGGCCATTTGAAAGATTACGAATGGCATCGCATTGGAAAATTGGTTTGACGGAAACTATGCTCAAGTTTGGACCACACAATTTGAGACCAGTTGACATTTGGACGTTGATGCCTCCATCTCAACTTCAACCAAACGAGTACCAGTTACTTGTCACTTCATTAGCTCGCAGCTTTATTCCTGGATGGCTTATGGACACAGTGAGTAAAATGTGCATTATCACACAGAAATCTGAATCATTCATGCATGAAGTATCTTATTAACACACATATGAATGATTCAGATTTCTGTTGGACAAGGTCACATTCATGTAAGGCAAACTTTATGCACACTTTATTTGCATTTTAAATTGAGAAATTAATCCTTTCCTGTACCCCGCTATCCATTTATGATTTTCTGGAACCAAACAGGGTCAACTGGTTTTAACATGCATTATAACTTAAGAGACACGTTACCAGTCGCAGTGACTTTGAACTATTGCTTGTCTTTTCAGCTTAATGGCATTTATCACTCTTCAACACCTCACTGTTTCGTTTTGAGATATTTAGATATACAGTCGAACCTCTATTAAGCGGCCGCCTTCGGGGAATGGCTTTGCGGCCGCTTAATAGAGGTGGCCGCTTAATAGAGTGATGCCAATAATGGGCCTTGGGTGTGGTCAAATGATCTTTTATTCGATTCCAAAACACTGATAACAGTAACAAGTAGACTTTGAAAAGAAATCAACAAGGAGTTAACAAAAAAGTTTTCAAAAACCGAAAAAATAATAAAACAAAGGAGCAACGAAACGAATAACAAAAATGCGCCTAGCAAGTTATGTTGGCTTAAAATAATTATCAATGTGCATCTGTCGCTGCGGTGCACTGAGTTTCAAAGCGCAAAGCAAGTCATTTGTCCTTGAAATTGACAGAGCTAGCTCCTCAGATCCATGATACTGTGCGAAATTCCGCAGCGTCTCAGTACGCCAAATCCCTGCACAATTGGAGGGATTTGACGCAAAGTAAAGAGTAGTGTTTCTCTGCACCGGACATGCAGATATTTTTATTACCGACAATGTTTTTGAATTTGATTACATGTAAACTTGAGGCATGAGGTTTCAAGTGACATGTGTTGAATGAAATACATGTACTTACAGACAACAACTAAGTGTTCTATGGTCTCTTATTTAGCTCAAGTTTTAGTTTCGGTTCTCTTGCAGTAAAAATTGAGCCTAAGATAAATTAAGCTGGCCATTTAATACAGGTAAAAAACAATACGAAATACCAATTGGGACCGCTCGTAGGTGGCCGTGGCCGTTTAATAGAGGGGTAATCTATAGCAAATTACAGGGAATATTTTAGGGGTTTTGACAAGTGGCCGTTTAATAGAGGGTGGACGCTTAACAGAGGTTCGACTGTATCTGATATGCGAATGAGACATATTCAGACGTAGCTTTGCGCTGGCGTGCATGTGTCTATACTGTATGCATGACAAGTTGATGTACACAGCCAGAATCGCGTGAATATAAACAACATGAGGCCATATGTACTTAACTCTAATCAGATGATTACATACTGTATTAATAGGTAATTGACTCCTATTTATGGAAGCAACAACTGCAAAGTGGAAAGATATTCGCAGTGAATACTTCTTTCTTTACCTGGGTAAAAGGTGGTGGCAGAACTCGACGTCTCTGGCCAGGAGAAAAGTTTACCAGTGTTGAACTGGTACTTGTTCCAATGAATATCTCAGGAAACCATTGGACCTTACTCGTACGTACATGTAATGTCTTTCAATCTAAAATAACATTTAAAATATAGAAAATATTTTCTGTGAGTTATAAAAACACAAAATTTGAGAGAACATGAAATTGCAGTAGAAACACTGGCTAAAAGGTAGTTCTGAGTTCTCCAAAACGTTCACCACAGTTTCTATAACATGACAGAAACAAGGAAAATGTTTTATATTTCTAACTTTATATTAATAGTCTAACTTGTTAGTCTAAGTTAGTCTTCAGAACTTGCAATAGGCAAGCTAGCACATTAGTGCAACCTATAGCATGTTTCCCATGAGTTATAGGAGCACAGCTTTCCAGAAATCACCAGGCAGCTACATGTTTATAAAGAACTTTATACACTTTGGGAACTTTTTTAGCCTAGTTGTACAGATCACATAGTTTAATGAAGACAGAAAACATACAGTGCTATAGCTACAAGCAGATTATAAATGTGATATTACCTGCATGCATGTCAACACATTCTTTTTTTTGTTACAAATTTTCACAGGTACTAGATACAATGAAGAAAAGAAAGCTGTATTTTGATCCAATGACATCATCTGAAAGAGAAATAACAGAACAGACTCATAACACACTTTGGTCAAATATCCAAATAACATGGTAATTGTCTATTTATATACATGTATGTATCCCTAACCTTCATAAAATTGATGAGTGTATAATCAATAATTAATTAGTAGATATGTTATAATTCCTAACTACCAAATAAACAGATCAGCTATTTAAAACTGAATGCATTATGTATGAAAACTTGAAACTGAACTTAGGAATTTTATGCCTCTTAAAATAAGAACCTGTTTGAACCTGATATTTGAAATAGATTCGTTTTAGTTCTGTATGCCAAAAATCTGTAAGTTATCATAAATAGATAATAATCAATTTCACTAATTTAATCATGTATTATTAATTACTAATTTATTAATTAATTATTAATTACTGAATTGTGGTTTCATAGTTTACTGAATTGTAGTTTCACAGTTTTTCTATGGTAAAATAATTAAGAACCTTCAGTTTATAAGAACCGAGCACCCTGATTTTTCTTTATAAGATATCAAAAACATTATATAAGAGCCTATCCCAGGCTGATTTGGTAAAATGTAGCTTCTTAATATACAGTAGTTGTATTTACTGTATTGGATACAGGAATAATATACAATGTCATGTGTTTGATCTGGTGGAACAATACAAGTATGAAGTGTTTAATTAATTAATTAATTAATAATTTATTATAAATTAATTATTTTATTATTATTATTATACCAATAGTAAATTAATATAAACCATTATATATTGGTATTATTACAGTTCAGTGCATGGGTTTGTTTTCTAGTGAAGCAATTGATCTAAAGGCTTCATTGGACAGTAAAGCCTGGCCCTGCATAGAGCCTAAGCACTACAAACAGAAGGATGGTCATAATTGTGGAGTACTGGTTTGCTTAGTAAGTATATACTAACAAACAGAAACAATTAATATATTGTGATACGTTACATACTGTATTGCAACTTCAAGTGCTGTTAATATGGAATATTTTGTGTATGTGTGTGTATATGTAAATCATGTCTTAATCTGTAGGTACCTATAGGTTGACCTACAGTACAGGTATAGGCCATTGGAATGTTTTCTATAGGCAACTTATGCTGCTTATATAGATCTATATAGGCATATACCTATATAGGTTTAGGAGCCCATGCATAGACTTTTCACATAAGGGCTGTGCCCAGACCTGCCTATACTCCTGCTGTCCATAATGCAGCATTAGTAACTTAACATCATGAAAATAACAACATTTTATGCCATAATTATCTCATTAGTTTGCTAGATGCCTTGATAAAGGACTGGACTTGAGCTCTAATTTTAATTTGTTGGTTGAACGTCAAAAGATTGCATCAACTATTTTTGGTTCTTGTTATAATGATATGGAAAAGTAAGACAAAATTTTGGTTTGATTTAAACACTGCAATTAAATATGTAAAGAAGCAGTAAGACGCAAAACCACCTATCCACTTTGGATTTTATCTAGAAGTACAGTATTTTTAAAATGAGGAAGAATAGCGTTCTCACTTAGCACTAGATCCTTATCTTGTTTTAGTGAATGATATTCAAGTTTGAGATACCTTATAACATCATTTACTCTTTCAAACTAAATAAAATTCCCAATATGGGGAACATACTGCTGCATGTACATAATGCATTGTACCATTCTTATAAGCATAGGTCTGGAAAGTTTCAGTGCAATATAATAGTTAATTCTGATGATTTCCCTCATTTTGGGAATTTGTGGATACTTAGATGATGTCATAAGGCATCTCATCTGCATATTTCAAAAACCTGATATATCTTTGGAACAAGATGAGATATTGACCAAGTGAGAACATTATTCTTCCTTATTTCAAAAGTACTTCTAGATAAAGTCGAAATTGGGATAACCGGCTTTTGTGTCTCACTGCTCCTATAATTTGAATGATAAACAGGAATCATCAACAATGTGTACCTGTAGTTCCAGAAAATATTCGTACACCCCCCCCCCCCAAGAAGGCACTCAGAAATTCCAGGGAGGGGATGTGCATGACACCAAGTGTGGTGAGTCATCTCCAGTGCTTTTAGGAAAATATTGGGAGAGGTGGGGGTGGGGGTACTAGACAAATTGCCTACCATGGGGGGAGGTTTAATATTATATTGACATTTTTTGGAACTACACAATTTCAAATTTAATTACTAACCTTTTACAATATATATATATATTTTTTAATTTCAACAGAAGAGATGTTGATGTGTGTAAAATTTGTCGAAAAGGCAATGGCAGTCACTGGCTTGGGTGTGATGCATGTGGACAGTTCTTCCATGCTTCATGCATTGAAGTCGACTATCATTTGGCACTTGCAGAGCCAACCTTTTTATGTCCTAAATAAATTAAGGTTGTTAGTAAACTGGCAAATAATCATAAATAATTACTGTCAACATTTGAAAACCTCCATAAAGGGCAATTCACATTTAGCTTAATATATAAACTAACTTGTTCAGGAACTTAAACATGCAAAATATAGTATATTATTTCAAAAAGTTACACTTAGGGAGTGTTCATTATTTACCTAGAGGGGGGGGGGCTATAGTGATTTTTAGGGGGGTGTCATCATTTTTCAACAATAAGTTTTAGCAGGGGCTTTCAAAAATCATCAAAAGTGTCAAGAAAATTTTTTTTCATAGTTAATAGTAGTTTATATTTGTTACAATTTACTCAATAAAAATCAAGCAGCCAGTGCAATAATTTAGTAACTCAAATAGGTACTTTCGGGATTGTTTTTAAAAAAATGAATGGCCATCAATCACAGATTTGGCCAGCTGATTTAATGACTGTACACTTATCACTCATAATTTTTAGAGGAAGTCAGATCAACTGTAGAGTAGGGGGGTCAAAAATTTACCTTTGCATGGATGGACCGTATCACGTGAGGGGGGGGGGGGCAGAAGAAATTTCCTGTGAATATTAGGGGGGCTTCCACAAAATGTAGGGAGGAAATTTAAAGTCACCATAGCCACACCCTCCCCCCCCCCTAAGTAAATTATGAATGCTCCCTTAATATTTTCAAAATAATGTTAAACTGTTCACATTTCAAAAAAGATTAAAAAAGGCAAGGTGTAGAGCTTTTCAACTGGACAACTATATACACTACTACATGTAAATACAGAAAGTATAAGATATATCTATACTATTCCTTGTACTATTTATTACTTCAGAATTCGATATTTTTTTCGCATATCTACATGTCACATGTAATATTACATTTACATCCATAGGCGTACCAGGCGGGGGGGCAGGGGGGGCAATCGCCCTCCCAAAATTTTTGGAACAAGAAAATTCGGGCACTTTTTGTAGGAAACGTCACGAAATTTCGGGCAGTATCGCTGTAAAATGTTTAAGCAAATGCATTATGACAAGATGAAGTATTTCACACATTCGCCGAGAAAACCGCTGCCCGCTGATCAATGGGTTACTGACTACATAGTTACACGCTTGACTTATTAGCCGTTCGGCAATCTGCACGAAGGCAACTCGGTGGAAGACAACTAGACATTAATTATTGAAGAAATCAGCCATGTCCATGGCCATCAATCCAATTCAGGTAGGTGTTGTAAAAACTCGTAGGTGTAATGCGTCGTTATAGGGCATTTGTTATGGAAGGACACGACAACCGAGTTCAAGAATTTTGCCACTTTTAATTTTTGCTGTTGTTTTGTATTCTAAGAATAGCCTCCTCCGCAGGAAACTGTGTAAAAATGGTCAGTTATTTCATCATATCATAATGATTTTATGGCTTGTGGTTTTGTCTGGATTTTTAGATCCCACACATGTAATGACTACACCAAACCAACGGCGCAAAAGGTCTTATCGCCAGCGCGTTAAATGTGGAGAGTGCAACAAAGAAATTGATTCTGATTAGAAAGAAAAGCATGCAAAATTACATGACGGTAAATTAGTTGACTTTGCTACGGTATACCATATTGATAGTGCACAAACATTAGTGAGTAGATTTTTCAAATCCCAACCTGCCGTTCCATCTACTGAGCTGCAATGCACTTCAACCGCCATCGCTCCTGAATCATCCCCTAGTCTGTCACATAAAGTTACTGCCAGATCATATGCTAACAGCGACATAAGTGAGGATAATGAAAATTTTGAGACAACGTCGTTTACCATTTGCAGAAATTTTTTGGAATGTCCAAGACCAGAATTAGGCCCGAATAAACATACTGATTCTGAGCCGACATTGTCATTGGCAAGTGATGTTATTGCAAAGCAACCAGTTGATGCTTTTGTCGAGCTACCAAGCAGTTGCATTGAAAATTCAACTACGATCGCTCGTGATGCATGTTTGGACACTTGTCAATCACGCGAGGATACTTTGAGTTCAAATAGTGATAGCGACATCGGAAAGGACACTGAAGATGAAGAAAATGATTCACAGTCATTTGCTTGCACTAGCAGTCATGCAGAAGATACAACGACAGTAGATTCAGAACCAAGACAACCTATACTGTCGCAATACAATCGCAAAATGTGTGGCACAGAGACAACAAGTAGAGACTTCAATCCCGAATGGTACAAGACTTATCCATGCATGGTTAAGTTATGAAGCAAGTAAGAGACGTTTTGTTTGTTTCCCTTGCAAGAAATCCACGATAACTGATTTCTTTCAGTTCGTAAATTGGAAAAAATCTGAACGACTGAAAAAGCATGCAAAAAGTAATCGTCATCAATTAGCTATGACTAAATGGATTAGTTATCGAGTGAACAAAAAATGTGATACGTCTGTTCTGATGCAACTGCATAACGCTCACAAACAAGAGGTGGCACACAATCGAGAATACCTGAAAGTGATTATAGAGTGTCTCCTTTACACTGCTCAACAAAACGTTGCACAGCGTGGACACGTTGAAGAAAGATGTAATTTGGATTGTGCCTCAGATGAAAACAGAGGAAACTTTTTAGAACTATTGCACCTTCGATGTAAGGACATTCCATGGCTAGCGGAGAAGCTGAAAGCTCAGTTAGAAAATCGTGTCCAGTGGACTTCGCCTAAGATTCAAAATGAAATGCTTGCAATTGTGGCCAACCTGGTACTTGAACGAATAACGTGCAGGGTAAGAGAAAGCAAGCAAACTTCGATAATTGTCGATGAAACATCGGACATAGGCAAAACGGAGCAGGTAGCAGTGTGTCTGAGATATGTATCTGAAGGAAAAACTAAAGAATCTTTTGTTGGTTTCTATTCAACTCCATCAACTGAAGGAGAAACTCTCTACGAACTTGTAAAGCAAGTTTTTCGTAAGTTGGCTCTTCAGTTAGAAAATGTTGTTGCTGAATGCTTTGACGGTGCATCCAACATGAGTGGGGTCTACAGAGGTCTTGCCGCGAGAATGAAAGAATGTTCACCACTGGCAATCTACATTCATTGTTATGGACATTTGCTTAATTTGGCTATTCAAGACACCATGACAGAAATCGAGCCCCTACGCAACGCACTGGGAACTATCCAAGCCTTGTACAACTTTATAGAAGGTAGCACGAAACGGCACGCCATTTTTTGTGAAACTCTAGAAAATGGAGATCAGATTGTACGCACACTCAAATCACAGAGTGTAACCAGGTGGTCTTGCCGATGGGAAGCAGTCAAGTCAGTATTTGAGCAGATGCCGAAAATTATCAAGGTGCTCTTAAAACTAGCTGTTGATCGTGATGCCAAGACTTATTCTGACAGTCGTTCTTTGCTCAATGCTATTTGTGACTTTGAGTTTGTATTTGGATTAGTATTATTGAAGGTGATACTATCAAATACAAGTAACCTAAGCAGCTATCTCCAAGGAAAAAGAGTGGATGTGATAAATGCGAGGAAAACTGCTGAATCTACTATTCAAGTGCTAAGTGACTGTCGAAGTGAAGAAGGATTTAATTTGACATGGGAAAGAGCGCAGATTCTCAGCAATGAAATCAAAGAATGTATCGAAGATTCCCAACTTTCATTCAAAGAAGCAAAGACACCTAGAAATCGGCAACCGTCGCGACGTCTTCAGGCTTTGTTTGGTGAACCAACAACATCTGACAGACCACTCATCAAATCTCCAGAAGAGCATTATCGCGTGTCGACATATTACCCAAGTTTATCGAGGGTAACAGCTGAGATGAGATCTAGATTCGACAGCAATGAACAGGATATACTATGTAGTCTAGGGGACATAGTATTCAATGAGTTACCAAGAGCTGAAAGTTACGACCTAATTGCCAAATACTATTCTGTCGACAGAGATCTGTTAGAAGCTGAGAAAAAAATCTTCAAGATTTTTTTGGCAACCAGCAAGGATTCTTTGCCACAGATTGAAACTGCTTCGAAGCTTGTTGAAACAGCGTATGAAAATGGACACAACGAAGTTCTTCCAATGTTTTATAAAGTCGCTTGTATTCTTGCCACAATTCCTGCAACATCATGCTCAGCAGAACACTCATTTAGCAGCTTGCGACGTACGAAGAGTTACTTGCGAAGCACGATGGGACAGGAAAGGTTACATGACATAGCTATTATTAACATCGAACGTGCAATACAAACGAAGTCATTGAGCATGATATGGATCGAGTGATCGATAAATTTGGAGAGCAAAAAGGCAGAAAATCATTCTTTTTCTGAAAGTGAAAGCTATAGAATAGTTGTTAGTAATGTAATTAAATAAAAGTTTGCGGACCATTGTTGCCGGTATTGTTGTCTATTTGATTTGTCGTCGTTTATAATTCGTAAAAAAATCTGCGAGTTGAAGAAGACCTAAAATCCATTTATGTGCATGGTCTCAACTCTCAAAATGTTTCGGGCAAAAATGCGTTGCCCCCCCAAACAAAGTTGGCCAGGTACGCCTATGTTTACATCCAATAGATTTATACATGTACAATTTATTATTATAGTCTTAAAAAATGTCATATTAAATAGTATACGGTAATAAATTCTACTATAAACCATAAATTCTGCCAAACAGAATTTAGCAGACCATGAAAATAATAGTAGTGGATTAGTGTTAGTTTGTAAATGTAACATTTATAAAAGTACTCACCGCTGTCATTCCTAAGAATAAAGGAATAAAGAACCGAGTATATTAAAACTCCATGACGTGTGACGCCATTTCCATGTGCAAACGATTTAACCCAATGTTTTCTTTCTGAGCCGCTGAAAAGTTGGGATCTGATCGCGGGCACTGACAAAGAACGCCCGGGATGTAGTAAAACCCAAACAAGAAAGACCTACGAATGAGGTATCTGTCCGTACGGAACGCAACGTACACTTCTTACATTTTTAAATCATTCACAAGATGTACTTACCCAATTTAGAATACAAACTAAAAAGTCAGAGCATTACAATGAACCTCACATTTAATATTTACTGAAAACATGTGAAATTTTATACATTTTAGAAATTTTCAGACAAAAAATCAACAATGAATAATTGTTCAAATGGTTGTAAAATTACAATTCTTAAAGCTTGCCATGTAAACAATGCTGCTATATAATATTTGAGCATATAATTAAAAATATCTTACAAAAATTTGCAAAATCTCACCAGTGACATGACATCACTGTTAGTGCAATTTCCCAAAAACAAAAACAAAAATGTCCAAAACATTACCTGAAAAAAACAAACAAGATAACATTAACATTTTTTAATCATTCACAAGATATACTTACCCCATTCAGAATACAAACTAAAAAGTCAGAGCATTACAATAAACCTGACATGTAGTACTTACTCAAAACATATAATATATATTATATATTACACATTTTAGAAATGTGAAAACACATTCAGAAAACAAATGTTTAAATCCATAATAATAATTCAAATGTGCTGAAAATTACATCACACCATGATACTGATGTGAGAAATTATAATCTAAAGTTTCAAACATTTATCTTTGATCTAAATGTACAAATCCTGACAAAACAATGTTGGTATGTCCTACTTAATTATTCAAAATGGCTGACATGACAACATGTACAATAGCTTAACTTTAAAATCAACAATAAATAATTGTTCAAATGCTTGTAAAATTACACTTCTTAAAGCTTGCCATGTAAACAATGCTGCTATATAATATTTGAGCATATAATTAAAAATATCTTACAAAAATTTGCAAAATCTCACCAGTGACATGACATCACTGTTAGTGCAATTTCCCAATAACAAAACCAAAAATGTCCAAAACATTACCTGAAAAAAACAAAACAAGATGACATTAACATTTTTTAATCATTCACAACATATACTTACCCCATTCAGAATACAAACTAAAAAGTCAGACCATTACAATAAACCTGACATGTAGTATTTACTCAAAACATATAATATATATTATATATTACACATTTTAGAAATGTGAAAACACATTCAGAAAACAAATGTTTAAATCCATAATAATAATTGAAATGTGCTGAAAATTACATCACACCATGATACTGATGTGACAAATTATAATCTAAAGTTTCAAACATTTATCTTTGATCTAAATGTACAAATCCTGACAAAACAATGTTGGTATGTCCTACTTCATTATTCAAAATGGCTGACATGACAACATGTACAATAGCTTAACTTTAAAATCAACAATGAATAATTGTTCAAATGCTTGTAAAATTACAATTCTTAAAGCTTGCCATGTAAACAATGTTGCTATATAATATTTGAGCATATAATTAAAAATATCTTACAAAAATTTGCAAAATCTCACCAGTGACATGACATCACTGTTAGTGCAATTTCCCAATAACAAAACCAAAAATGTCCAAAACATTACCTGAAAAAAAACAACAAGATGACATTAACATTTTTTAATCATTCACAAGATGTACTTACCCCATTCAGAATACAAACTAAAAAGTCAGAGCATTACAATAAACCTGACATGTAGTATTTACTCAAAACATATAATATATATTATATATTACACATTTTAGAAATGTAAAAACACATTCAGAAAACAAATGTTTAAATCCATAATAATAATTCAAATGTGCTGAAAATTACATCACACCATGATAATGATGTGAGAAATTATAATCTAAAGTTTCAAACCTTTATCTTTGATCTAAATGTACAAATCCTGAGAAGACAATGTTGGTATGTCCTACTTAATTATTCAAAATGGCTGACATGACAACATGTACAATAGCTTAACTTTAAAATCAACAATGAATAATTGTTCAAATGCTTGTAAAATTACAATTCTTAAAGCTTGCCATGTAAACAATGTTGCTATATAATATTTGAGCATATAATTAAAAATATCTTACAAAAATTTTGCAAAATCTCACCAGTGACATGACATCACTGTTAGTGCAATTTCCCAAAAACAAAACCAAAAATGTCCAAAACATTACCTGAAAAAAAACAACAAGATGACATTAACATTTTTTAATCATTCACAAGATATACTTACCCCATTCAGAATACAAACTAAAAAGTCAGAGCATTACAATAAACCTGACATGTAATATTTATTCAAAACATATAATATATATTATATATTACACATTTTAGAAATGTAAAAACACATTCAGAAAACAAATGTTTAAATCCATAATAATAATTCAAATGTGCTGAAAATTACATCACACCATGATACTGATGTGAGAAATTATAATCTAAAGTTTCAAACATTTATCTTTGATCTAAATGTACAAATCCTGAGAAGACAATGTTGGTATGTCCTACTTCATTATTCAAAATGGCTGACATGACAACATGTACAATAGCTTAACTTTAAAATCAACAATGAATAATTGTTCAAATGCTTGTAAAATTACAATTCTTAAAGCTTGCCATGTAAACAATGCTGCTATATAATATTTGAGCATATAATGAAAAATATCTTACAAAAATTTGCAAAATCTTACCAGTGACATACATGACATCACTGTTAGTGCAATTTCCCAAAGACAAAACCAAAAATGTTCAAAACATTACCTGAAAAAACAAAACAAGATGACATTAACATTTTTTAATCATTCACAAGATGTACTTACCCCATTCAGAATACAAACTAAAAAGTCAGAGCATTACAATAAACCTGACATGTAATATTTACTCAAAACATATAATATATATTATATATTACACATTTTAGAAATGTAAAAACACATTCAGAAAACAAATGTTTAAATGCATAATAATAGTTGAAATGTCTTGAAAATTACATCACATCATGATAGAGATGTGGGAAATCAGATTCTAAAGTTTCAAACCTTTATCTTTCATCTAAGTGTACAAACCCTGACAAAAAGAAGGCACCATGTCCTACATAATTTTTCAAAATGGCTGACATATGACAACAAATATACGGTAAGCACTAAATGCCATACCGTGAGGCCCCTTGAGCCCGCATTCGGCTAATTTTGTCAGCGGTATAACCGGTTAGTAGCAACTGTGGCATCTATATTAACAAAACAATGTTGTCATTGTCATCGTCCAGAATTGAAGAAGTATAGCGTGTTACGTAGGCAGTGTTGAAACAATCGAAATTCAAAATATAGTAAGCGGTCGAAACAGAGAACGTAGTAGTCTAACGTTTCGAGCGAAGGCCCTTCGTCAGAGAGAAACGTCTAGAGTGCTCGATACAGAGATGTAGAGCTTAATATACAATTTATTTGAAACTATCAAATATATTTCAAAAACTCATTAATATTCATGAACCAAATTGTCCACTAATATGCACGTATTTGATCATGTGCAAGTCTTTTATACCTGATAAAACTACTATGAATATTAACTAACGTGAAATTTTATATAAAGAATACTAATGAACGTGAAATTTTATATAAATGACATCCTAATTAGCAAATCTATTGTCGGCGTTTTTGAAGCTATTCAAAACACGAGTAGGAGCGTTTTATCAGATCTAAAACACTCGCGCTACGCGCTCGTGTTTTAAATCTGATAAAACGCTCCTACTCGTGTTTTAAATATTACATACAGATCGTCATTAATACACTGTGTTTCACAGCGTGCTCAGGCTACAGCGTGCTTAACGCAATCATCAGATGACTAACGGACTAACGATGTATCACTAAATTTAAATTTAAATATGCATGTCTGCGGCGGAAGTGTTAAATGTCTGGTGGTATTTCCTTGAAGTTTAATACACAATAAGTGCTTGTTGACATGGCGACAACTTGATAAAAGTTCATTTCTTTTATTGAGTGAAGTGATATATCATACAGAGTGTTTCATCAGGATTTCCAAACACCTCGGTGTTTGGAATCCTGATGAAACACTCTTCCAAGTGTATGATATAGCATATAGCTTCTCAAACAAATCAGTATTTTAAGAGAAAATCGAGGCGAAAGTTGGCTTAATTTATGAAATTTCTTCCTCCGATATCAAAACCACCGTCTCAGTACTGATTTCCTTTGTTTTCGGTTCATGAATTATTAATGATTTGAGAAGGGAATTTCTGAAACATAATATGAAATTTCTCAGTAAGGCAGAGTTCGCATCTTTTTTATCCGTTTTTAAAGACGGGCACTCTGTCTAAGAATCACGACAAAAAAGATTCGAACTCTGCCTTACTGAGAAATTTCAAATTATATTTCAGAATTTCCCTTTACTCAATAAAAGAAATTAACTTTTATCAAGTTGTCGCCATGTCAACAAGCACTTATTGTGTAACTTCAAGGAAATACCACCAGACATTTATTATTATTATTATTATTTAACACTTCCGCCGCAGACATGCATATTTAAATTTAAATTTAAATTCAGTGACACATCGTTAGTCTGTTAGTCTTCTGATGATTGCGTAAAATTCGCCAGTGGAAAATCGGCTTAAAGCATGAAACACATTGTAATGACAACCTGTATATATATATTAGATAGTTTCCAATAAATTATATATATATATATATATTCAATATATATGTATATATGTATATGTTGTTTTTTTTGGCATAAAGGCTCAGACGCTCACACCAATTGACCAACGCGAATGCCCAGTTTCTGTCTCAAATCCAAAGCGAAAGCTTATAGCTTTCGGATAGCTATTCTTTTCACAACGAGTTCGGTTTGCGATAAATTAGAGATTTCTTATAGAAATCGAACGATTTTCCAGTCATCAAGCGGGACTTCCTTCTCACGAATAAGTGAAATTTTAAATGTAGGTTGCTACAGACGTTAATAAGGGAGACATCGGCAGCACAGTGATGTTAACTACAACACTTGCCTTGATGACCGTAGTATTGCGGGCTCAAGGGGCCTCACGGTATGGCATTTAGTGCTTACCCAAATATACATGTACTTTACCTTTAAATCAACTTTTAATAATTGTTGAAATGCTTGTAAAATTACAAATCTTAAAGTTTTCCATGTAAGCAATACTACTGTAAAGTATTTTGAGTTAACTACTCCTCGGCGGCTTTAGTAAACGTGTACATCCAACTGCGAAAGTTAGTACCTTCGGGTACCTTCGCGTACTGATAGATCAAAACAAAGAAATAAATTACCATATGAAATCTTTTATTTTACAATACTGACACAGTTTTACAGCAGTAAACTATAAGTTATGTTTAGAAGAGACAAAGAAGCGACCAATTGTTCAATTTTTAAAATCACAATCCGTCATATTTTTGTATTAGCGTTCATATTCCGACTTACAAAAATTAGTAAATTATTCAAAATGGCGTTCGCGGTTTTCCAAAATTGCCGGGCAATTTAAATTATTGGTTTCTACAAAAATAACCTTTTTTAAAGCAAAATTAATTAACTTTTACTTTAGATAGACGTAATGTTAACCTAATTATATAATTTTTAAAGCAGAGAGAGCTACCTACGAAAGTTTTTTCTAAAAAAAGAAGGTAGTCATCCTTCCTTTTCACTTCCCAAATTTACCTCGGAGAAGAAGGACGTACTTCAAAATCGTCCGAGAAAAATTGTCCAATAGTGCGCATAACAAGAGCTAGTCAAATATTTTTTATCTATTTTTGCTTCTAATGTACTAGTGTACAAACCTTAATAGTTTTTTTTAAATCGTTTTCGAAGAAAACGCTAAAAATTGCAATTGAAAATTATGTTTTTTGTGTACGGGAAAGTAAAAAAAGCCGAAGGGAAGACATGTTACATTGAGAAATTTCTATACGGGATTTTTGCGTGATTTTTTTTTTGGATTTTTTGCAAATGAACGTCCCAAAGTAAATGCAATTGATGTAGAATAGTTGTTTAAACATTTTTTTTGTTATTTTACAAAATTAAAAGTAAATAAACTCGTAAATTTTGCCGTTTTTTAAAAAGGGACGCATGCGCATTTTCAAATATCTCCCACATGCGCCACGGCAAACGCGTGCGTATATATTGCGTGCGAAAATAAACGATTTTCGGATGACGTAATTTCGATTTTCAGAGATATTTGCGGATCTGTGGTCAACTTTTTATCGGGATTGTTTTGTTCAAGTGTACGGGAGGTATTCTGTTACATTATTGGAGGTATGCTTTCTTAACTAAGTTTATCGCTAATATACTTTAGTGTAAGAATTGTGTAGTTGTGCTATTATTTTTTAAACTAGCTTTCTTGGGGTCGCGCTTAGCTTTCTAAAAGTGTCTTCCACTACTGTCTACAGGGTTACAAACCCGTTACGTGGGGTACTTTAGCTTAAGAGCTTTAGTTCCTCTAGCAACATAAAAGACTTGACAATCACAATGCCATTACGTTGGACTAGAGAGCACGCGGACACATTCTGGGCACATCGCCAGTGCTTTTCGGTTGTGATGTACAACGATTTAGTGCGGAAAAAAGCTGAATACGAACAAGACCTTGAGAGGCGGAAAGCTAGAGAAGAACACGAAAAGCGCTTATTTATAGAAACCCATACATTTACAGAGCCAATAACAAATTCAATCCATCATCAAGGAATGCAAAACATTGTTGATAACCTTTCTTTTTGGACAAAATTTAATTCTTGGACTTTCTGTTCTACTTGTGGTTTACTTTCGGCGAATAAACTTACATCTAGTTTCAAAAACCTTCTCGCCAATAAAACTGTTACATGTTGTCCGTGTCTGTCTAACAGATATATGGTTCCAAGAGTTGAACACATTCCTGCGGAGTTAAAGAATTTAACAGCAGGAGATGTGCGTGTTTTAAGACCGTTCATTATTCATACTGGTGCATACGAAAGACAGCAAACTGGTTACCGAGTAAAGAAGGGAATGTTTAAATTGTCTGTTGACCCATTGAGTGTTGCGGAGAAAATCGATGCACTCAGTGAGCAAGAAGCGAGAGAGAGGTGTACGTTAGCCCATAATTTCCTAATGAATAATGAACGAAGTTCTTACAAACATTTTATTCAGCTAAGAACCCAATTACTTGTCGACGACAAACCATTTAACGTGTACAATATGGCGCAAACTCAGGGAATAGAGTGTGCGCTGTGGCCTGCTCTTTACCCTTTTACTGACTGGTGTGATTCCACTCTTAATGGCCAAGATAGTCGTTTGAGCGCAAAAAGGTCTTTTTTACTAAAAGTTATGTCATCCATAATCGACTATAGCCTTGACTTTGAACTTCTTCTTTTCCATTATGATAGATGGATTTTTAAAACGG
Source organism: Paragorgia papillata (assembly GCA_035771165.1). Taxonomy (NCBI): domain Eukaryota; kingdom Metazoa; phylum Cnidaria; class Anthozoa; order Scleralcyonacea; family Coralliidae; genus Paragorgia; species Paragorgia papillata. The sequence continues at coordinate 1,233,117 of JAWNZC010000086.1, read as the reverse complement.
TAACAGGAGCAATAACTAGCGCGCGTATTTTTGAATGTTCACCAGCTCGTTCTCTGGACGATAAGACGTTTAGTCCAGAATTTTGGAGGTGGCAACACCGTTTCTTACTCGATGCTGTTAGACAGTACGGATTACCTTCTGTGTTTGTTACGTTAAGTCCGTACGAATGGTCGTTTCCCTTTCCCTCGTGGTTAGAGAACGTGAGAACCCAAACAGGGCGTGGCCCAACACACCTTGCCGGACCCGAAACATTCCACGTCGCGCATGTTTTAGAACAAATTGTGCGAGGCTATTTATGCGGTTCAAATGACGCCAGATGGACTCAGCATATATTCAGTTACAACGGCATAAAAGATATGAAAAACGTCCAACCGTATTTCTATAGATTTGAATTTCAGGGTCGCGGAACTGTTCATCTTCATTTGTTAGTTTGGTTAAAAAATCTTTCACAGATACAACATCAATACGTCAGAGGTGACATTCCATCCAATAATTTCAATTTGGCCTTTTTAGCCTCAAAGTTGCAACGATCGAATAAATCTTCTCCATTTATGAAGCTGCAGGAGGAAGAAACTTATATTGACTGTACAGTTTCACCACAAATTTTGCATCTAAAACATCCAGCTGAAGCTTTCACGCTTAATCTCAGGGCATACATTTCAACTTTGCTTCCTGTTCTTCACTGTTCAATGGACTTTCAAACAGCTGACGGAAACGGAATGCTTTTAAGATACGTTTGCTCTTATGTGTCCAAAACACACGATGCATTCTCGAGTCGCGGTTTATACTCTACATACGTTTCTCCACTGCAAGCTGCATACAGACATATAGCTGAGATGACTCCATGTGAGCCGGAGATGTGGATGAGTTTATCGGCAATGAAAATTTCTTGGAGTTGCAGTCGAACCAAAAAATATACTCCTCCAATTAGTTCCAATGCTGAACAAAACACTGTAGCATTAAAATACCGTGAAAGACCTAAGGAATTCGAAAACCTGTCTTTTATTGCCTGGTTGAGAGCTGTGAATCACACACCGCAGACTCCTAAGCAATACACGGATGGTACAACTTTATTAGGAGTAAAATATTTAAGTTTTCAAAATGCAGAATATTTTTTTCAGCATGTACTTATGAACATTCCTCACCGGCAATTGCCCGAATTGTATCATGAACATCACGAGCAGTTTCCTCTCTCGGTGCAATTTTTCGCTTCCGCCGTATCATTGAACCCGCAGTTGTGGTGCTGTATGAATGCCGTTACAGACATGCTTGAAAAAGAGGGTCACCGTCGCACATTTATAGAGACAACGGTTGCGCACATTGAAAGTCTTCACGATATTCTAGCAGTTTGTAAACTTCGAATTCTTTCAATTTCCGAATTTCCAGAACCTAAGGCGGGCCGTGATAGATTTCCACTCGATGGAACGCAAGTAGGCATTGTAAATGCAGTTGTAAATGCGCTAGTAGCTCGTGACCAATTTTACGAGAGACAATGCGCTTACAGTGATTGTGACGAAGACGATCCTGCAGACGACGCTGAATATAACGATGAGCAAATGCCATCGCGCCCAGATGAAGGAAAGTTTGACTGGACTCGTCCTATTTTGGTTACAGGAAGTCCTGGTACGGGAAAAACCCAGACAATTTTCGCTGTAATTGAACAGTGCATAGCACAGGAAAGACAAGCACTTTTGACTGCTCCCACTGGTTTTCTCGCTAGCAAGTACCGTGAATCCTTTCAAGACGAAGCGGACTCTGACACTGTGCATGCAGCATTTAAATATCCAGTATGCGAGGGCGAACAACCAATCATCAATTGGCTTGTAGCACAGTACGATATTGTTGTCATTGACGAAATCTCAATGATAACAATACCAATTTTCCACCACGTACTAAAAACTCTTCAAAGTCTGCCTAAGCGACCTGTACTGTTAGTAAGTGGTGACATTGCACAGCAACAACCAATAGTAACAATCGAAGGTCGAACACACGCCGCAAAGAGTATTTTAGCAGACGCCGGCTTCCTTGCTATGACTCGTCATTATAATTTGATAAGGCAGTTTCGTTGTATAGACCCACCACTTCAGCGAATTCTTGACCACGTGCGGTACTGGCATCCAACTCCAGAAGTTCTAAAGAACCTACAAGACGGCCGACTCATTAGTAATGCCGCAATACCATCAGACACGGAAGTTATTTCAACAATTCTAGAGCATCCGGAACACACGTTTTTAACTATATCGCGTAAAGCAACAAATCGCGTTAATCTGCTTGTTTTAACACATTGCTTTAAAGATGTTTTGCCCGTTGCAATTGTTCACTACGATTGCGATTTACCGGAACTGCCCGTGTATGCTAACATGAGAGTAATGATTACTCAAAACCGTGATAAATCACAAAATGTTGTAAATGGTCAACTGGCGACTGTACAATTAGTTCGCAACAAAACTATTTTCTTGAAACTACCAAATGGGAAAATAGTTAATACGTATCCTGTTACGTATACTAACCCACGTGGCATTACTCGGACCGTATATCCTTTTATGCCTGCTTATGCGCTTACCATCTGCAAAGCACAAGGTCAAACGTTAAAAAAATCGATTGTTTGGTTTGATGTTGACGCTGTTCCTATTGCAACAGGATACGTAGCTATTTCAAGAGTGAAAAAACTCAATGATATGTTGTTCTTTACAAAAATAAAGAAGTGCCACTTTAAACCAAACTCCATCCACGATGTGGTGGATTTTTAAATTGTGTGTTCTTCTAAAAAATAAACAAAACAAATAACATTCATATGTTAATATGGTGTTAAACTAACTTAAGTTTATTAATTGTTTTTAGCCTTTACCTTTGTTCTTTACCACATTTAAATATTTTCACTTTGATCAACATGAACATGTTGTATTGTTCTTCACGAAACACCGTTAGTGTAACTGTAAATTATTTATACAGCTCTTGTATAGAACGAACTTGCATATGTAATTGTTCTATTTTATTCGTTTATTCTATTGCAGATGAATTTTGCAAAAACGAATTGTTAAATTGTGTGTTGTTCTAAAAAAATAAAGAAAAAAAAATAACATTCATATGTTAATATCCTGTTAAACTAACTTAAGTTTATTAATTGTTTTTAGCCTTTACCTTTGTTCTTTACCACATTTAAATATTTTCACTTTGATCAACATGAACATATTGTATTGTTCTTCACGAAACACCGTTAGTGTAACTGTAAATTATTCATACAGCTCTTGTATAGAACGAACTTGCATATGTAATTGTTCTATTTTAGTCGTTTATTTTATTGCAGATGAATTTTGCAAAAACGAATTGTTAAATTGTGTGTTGTTCTAAAAAAATAAAGAAAAAAAAATTACATTCATATGTTAATATGGTGTTAAACTAACTTAAGTTTATTAATTGTTTTTAGCCTTTACCTTTGTTCTTTACCACGTTTAAATATTTTCACTTTGATCAACATGAACATGTTGTATTGTTCTTCGGGAAACACCGTTGGTGTAACTGTAAATTATTTATACGCCTCTTGACTAGAACGAACTTGCATATGTAATTGTTCTATTTTATTCCTTTATTCTATTGCAGATGAATTTTGCCAAAACCAAGAAAACTTTGTCAACGTCGACTGGCGTTACGTATTTTAGACAGTTCCCCAAAAACTTCCTTCGGCCATATGGGAAGGTCGAGGGGAAGATGACTGACGAGAACGTCCTAAAGAGAGTAAACCGTGACTCTTGCGAGTGGTTCTCGCGCCAAAAAGTGGCTATGTCGGAGTTGTCGGAAACGGTTGTGAAGAACGTGGAGGTTCTGGAGGAACTGGCGTTGTCGCAGGAGGAGCTACAAAGTATGCCAGAGGTGTTGATGCCATTGACGGAGGCTTTGAAACCGTTAAACACGAAGAATGAGGACGTCCCGTCGAAGACCGACGTCAAAACTGTTATGAAATTTTTGTTGGACGAAGACAACGATAAGATCATTGATATGGCTTTCACAATTGGTGGAGCGATGTTCGCAATGGCCACGCAGTTAACCGTGGCAAGAACACTGTTCCGGCAAACGGAGGAGTATGGAAAACAAATTGACACAAATGATGGCATCGATGCAACATTTAAGTTGCAGAAATCAGTGAAGGAACTCCGGAGGATGCTGAATGAGGCATGTCTCCCGAGCAAAAAGAGCACTGGCGGGAGCAGCACCAAGAAGTCGAAGAAACGAAATTGGCTAAGGCAACTCGAGTCTGACGACGAGGAAGGAGAATCATCCGTGACCTCCACGCCTAAAAAATAAAAAAAATCCAAAAAGAACAAGGAATGACTGATCTTTAAAAACATTTAAGATTTTTTGGGAAACATTTCCAAAAATTTTTTAAAACTTTGTCTTTGTTACAAATGTTGTTATAAAAGAAAGCGATTTCTACTTCTTTTCAAAGTACTTGTTTTGCGGTAATGTAACTTATTGTAGTGCGTATTTACATGTCTTTTGACATCTTATGATTTTAAAACAAGCCAAAAACTTGTTTTATCAGCTTCACTGTTATAAAATTATGTTGCGAAAATTATGTATGCTTTCTAAAGACGTCGCCGTATCGGAAATACTTACCATTTTATTATTACATTATAAAAAACAAATTATTTAGTAGAACTCACATTTTTTATCGCTAATGATAACAACAGGCGTTCATCTTCGATTGCTGCATGTAAGGTGCTTTACGCGTCTGGTTTTACAAAAAGAAATATTAGCCCTGAAAGACAAAAAAAATATTAATATTTCATTTAAAATTTAAATTATATTGTATAAACTTACCTTTTCCTTTCGCTCATGATACATATCGTTCGATAACAACTCTGATCTTCGGTTTATGCATTTTTTACGTCGTTTACGCTCTTGATTTGACAAACAGAAATATTAACCTGGAAGAGGAAATAAAATTAATATTACATTTAAAAAACAAATTATTTAGTAGAACTCACATTTTTTATCGCTAATGATAACAACAGGCGTTCATCTTCGATTGTTGCATGTAAGGTGCTTTACGCGTCTGCTTTTACAAAAAGAAATATTAGCCCTGAAAGAGAAAAAAAATATTAATATTTCATTTAAAATTTAAATTATATTGTATAAACTTACCTTTTCCTTTCGCTAATGATACATATCGTTCAATAACAACTCTGATCTTCGGTTCATGCATTTTTTACGTCGTTTACGCTCTTGATTTGACAAACAGAAATATTAACCTGTAAGAGCAAATAAAATTAATATTACATTTAAAAAACAAATGATTTAGTAGAACTCACATTTTTTATCGCTAATGATAACAACAAACCTTCATCTTCGATTGGTGCATGTAAGGTGCTTTATGCGTCTGCTTTTACAAAAAGAAATATTAGCCCTGAAAAAGAAAAAAAATATTAATATTTCATTTAAAATTTAAATTATATTGTATAAACTTACCTTTTCCTTTCGCTGATGATACATATCGTTCAATAACAACTCTGATCTTCGGTTCATGCATTTTTTACGTCGTTTACGCTCTTGATTTGACAAACAGAAATATTAACCTGGAAGAGGAAATAATATTAATATTACATTTAAAAAACAAATT